>QGQJ01000139.1:0-138611 GCA_003206725.1 Blastomyces emzantsi
TCAGTGCACTAGAGCGGTTTCGCCCATCACCTGTCGGCTTCACCTGATTGTGCGTCGGGCCGGGGCCATGGCTTTGGTCTGGTCGGCGGTTCGCGCTCAGCCTCGGTGATGGCTGCCTGCAAATGAGCATGAGCCTCGCGTGCATGGGCCGTGAGCCGTTGCAACGAGACGTAGCGCTCCTGCACCGTCCTGCAGGCCGCGATCACCTCGCCGATGACTGGGACGAATGTCGCCGTGCGGCGCAGTTCCTGACACGCCGCTGCGACCACAGCTGGCTGGACTCTGAGCTCGACCAGATCGAAGCACAGCGCGTTGAGGTAGGTGGCCGGGTTCGCGGGCTGCCGGGGCATAGTGTCAAACAAGACCGCGACCGCCGCAGTGGGCGCCTTGTCCGGAAGTTGGCTGAGAGCCGCCGCGACCACAGCCGAAATCCGATCGAGCGTCGCCTCGGATGGTATCGCGGCCAGATCCCTGCGCGCGTGGCCCATAGCAGCGCGGTCGCTTCGAAGCACCGAGGCATACGGGTTCGAGAGCGCGACCGCGCGCCAATCGATCGGACCGATCTCGGTCAGCAGACGCTCAACCCGCAGATGGGTCTGCTCGTCGAGCAGAGGGTTCCGACCGGCCCGCGCGACAGTGCGACCGGAGCTTGGCTCAGTCGCCATGGTCGAGGTTCCTCATCAGGGCTTCGATCGCGCTAAACGACTGCCGGCCGTTCGGCCGTGACGGCGCATGCCGCGGTGCGGGCTCGTCACAGCCCACCTGCCGGCGTTCAACCAGGTCTTTGCGTGAGCCGTGAACGTTGGATTCTCGCCGGCCCGCTCAGCCGCGAAGCGCTCGGCGCCGGTGATCAGCTCCTTCGGCGTCGCCTTTTGGTCGCGCATGATGCGCTCGAACACGGGCTGCGCCGCGGCCTTGCCAACCTTGCGCGGTTAGGCCTCCCAGAACCGATCAAACGCTGATGCATCGAGCGATTCAAACCTTGTTCCTTTCCCTCGTTCTTTCTTCCCTTGTTTGGGGGACTGTTTCGTCCCTACCCGCGGAGATGCGCCAGGAGCTGCGTAGGAGGGCGAAAAACCGTTTGTTATCAATATGAGAGTTAACTGTCGACGGAGTCAGCCGGACCTGCCCGAAAGGGCCTTATCAGCTTCCCAAGCTGAATGTCGTCGGTTCGATCCCGATCGCCCGCTCCATACGCTTTCCTGTCATCGTTGAACGGGCTTGCGAACGCGCAAGTTTGATCACCTGACTGCGCCATCCGGACTATGCCCCGCACGGCGCGAGACCGAGATCTCGCGATCCGAAGAGCTATCCGCTCGCCGACGCGGCACTTACGAGGGCCTCCGTCTCAGCGGGTGCTGCGAAACGCAGACGCACCGCGTTCGTGGGTCGGATGCCGAACCGGATGGGACGGCTTAGCCAAGCTGCTGGTCGGGCCAATCACTCCGCCGGCCTACCTCGATTGGCGGATTCGGCCCAGCACAGCGCCTCGATAGACTGCCCTTCGTAGGCAGCCCCCGACACCTCCGTCTGACGGCGGCGACCGGGAGGTTCGGGACGGGGTGCAATGGCTTTGCGTCGAGACACGGCTGGCTTCGGGTTAGACCACGCCGCCGGGCTGAACTGGCTTGCGACCGGCGCCCCGGGGGCGGCGATGGAGCGGCCCTCCGGACGGAGCGCGCGACGCCGGACCCGCCCCGCTGACTTGCCGCGCCTCGGGCTCGCCGCCATCCCCTGGATCCTGTTGATCCTGCTGGCGCCGTTAAGCGGCGAGCAGCTCAAGCTTCCGGGACTCGATAAGGCCGTCTGGCTCGGCGCCGACCTGGCTGCCTTGGCCTTCCTGGTCCTGCGGCGGGATCTGACCAGCACGCTGTTCGGAAGCCGACCGATCCTTCTGCTCTGGCCAGCGCTGGCCATGCTGTCGGCGGCCTGGTCCCTGACACCGGGCATCACGGCCTATCACGGTCTCCAGCTGCTCGCCACGATCGTGGCCGGCATCGCCCTGCGCGCCACGGTGGGACTGTCGGGCATCGTCCGGATCGTCTTCTTCGGGCTGCTCGGGGGGCAGATCCTGTCGGTCGTGCTGGGCGTGGCCGCCCCCGGCATGACCCGCGGGCTCAGCGGCGAATGGTCCGGCGTCTACTCGCACAAGAACGTGCTGGGGAGCCTGATGAGCCTCCAGCTCCTCTGCGCCGCGTGCCTGTTCCTCCAGGGCTGGCACCGGCTCCTGACCGGTGCCGCCTTTCTCGGAGCGCTGGGGCTGCTCGCATCGTCCCATTCCGCCACCGCCCTCGTGGCCGGTGCCCTCGGGCTCGCGCCACTCGTCGTCATCATCGCGTGGCGCCAGGGAAACCTCGTCACGGGCTTCTGCCTCGGCGTGGCCATCGCGCTTGCCGGCATCGGCATCTTGATTGCGGCGACCCACGGGGCTGCCCTGTCGACGAGCCTCCTCTCCGATCTCGGAAAGGACACGACGCTCACCGGGCGTACGATCCTCTGGCAATTCGGGATCGACCAGTTCTGGCGGGAGCCCTTCATCGGGATCGGCTACAAGGCCTATTGGGAAAGCCCGATTACCACGGCCCCCTATCTCCACTTCACCACCAAGCAGAAGGTCTGGTTCTTCCACAACAACTTCATCGACATCGCCGTAGCTTTCGGAACCGTCGGCCTGCTCGTCTTCGCCTGCGTCCTGCTCGATACGGCGCGCCGAATCATCCGGCACTTCGCTCGCTCGCACGGCTACGTGGAAGCCTGGCCGATCCTGTTCCTCGCGCAGGTCACCGTGCTGATCTGTTTCGAATGCCCGCTCTTCGTGAACCACGGCGTGCATCAATTCCTGATGGCCGCGATCCTGCCGGTCCTGCGGTCACCGCGGGCGCGCTGACGATCCGCTGCCGGTCGCGTGAACCGGCGTCGAGACGCGCGAGGAGGAGGCGCTTGAAGCTCCCACGCTTCGCGTGAAGCGTTTTCGGCCTTTCGAAAGCCCGCGGCCATGTGAAAGGCAGCCGCCTCCTCCAGCCGTTGCTCGCTGCCGGCCGCAGGTTCCTAGACGTGCGCATGGCAGGCACCACGGTCTTCGTTGACGAAGCCTCGCACTACGGGACCATGTCGCCGCAATAGCGTCGAGAGATGGGGCTCCGGTCGAGGCGCTTTGCCCGGCCGGAGCCCCGCACGAGACCGCTCAGTTCAGCTTCTTGGTCAGCCGCAGGCAGAGGATGCCGGGCTTATCCGAGCCCGGGAACGGATGGCGGTCCGTCAGGCTGCCGTAGACATCGTGGTCGTCCCGGATCCCGAACACCTCGATGCGTGCGACGCTGAATTCGTCGAACTCGTCGACGATGCTCATGTCCAGCAGGTGCGGCTCGGTGACGGTCGGCGGATGGTTGATCTCGACGATCAGCAGGATCGTCCCGCCGGGCGCGCAGACACGCTTGAGCTCGCCGACGGTGCGGCCGACATCCTCGACGTGATCGAGGGCGTTGAACATCGTGACGACGTCGAACCGGCCGTTGGGGAACGGAATGCTCTCGCTCGGCGCCGCGACGTAGCGCATCTGGTGGAGGCCGCGATTGAGCTTCACGTAGGAATCTGCCAGCGGATCGAGGCCGACCCGCTCCAGAGCCTCGGTGGCCCATTCCAGGCTTCCGACCGGGCCGCACCCGACATCAAGGACCCGTTTGCCGGCATAGAACTCGCGATCCAGGCCGAAGAAGGTCGTGTAGAACGGCACCAGATGCGCGTTGTAGAAGCGCCCCTTCGACTTCCACAGGGTCTTCCGCCAGAAGGCCAGTTCGACCAGCTCCTTGATCGACGACCGCAGGGCGGGCCGCTGGGCCAGGAACCGGCCGGCGCTCTGCTTGATCAGTAGCATCTCATATCCTCCTGTCTCGATCGCGTCGCGTGCGTGGCACCCCTCGTCGCGTGGCCGGCGATGCCCCTGAACTGTTCGCGCGCGTCATGTCAGTGATCGCCGGATCGGGGCGGTGAAGGCACTCTGAGCCGGCGCGGCGGCTCGGGACACGAGCGAACCCATTTCGCAGGCGTTCGAGTGGCGAGACAGGTCATCCTTTCGGATAAAGACGCCGGGCCGCACGAGGTATCTGGGACCCGCCATGGGGCCGCTCGCCCGGACAACCGCAAACCCCCTCGCGCTGGCCGGACGATGCGCCGAAACGGACCGCGAAGCTTGGCTTTGTTCGCCGGCTCACACCGAAAGGCGTAGCCGGCATCCGCCGACTTTGCGCGTGGTCCGGACCGCGACCGTGGCACGCTCGCCGTCGAAGCACTGGAACGCTCGAGGATCGCGCGCACAGGGGTGATGCCCCCCGCGGGTCCCACGGCCCCAGCGCCTTCAGGAGCCACCCGGCCGCCGCGCTGCCGCTGCGTCCGCCCCGCGAAGCTGGCAGCGAAGATTGACGATGATCAGATCTCTTTCAGGCGTGGATCCGAACGGTACTGTCCGGTTCCGGGAATCCCGGCTGGCGGGCACGGTCTCCTTCGCACAGGCGCGGCCCTACCTGATCCTGCTCGCGCAGATCGCCGCCCTCCTGACGATCATCAAGCTGTCCCGGGTCATCGACGAGCGGAACAACTATTACATCATGGTCCTGCCGTTGGTGCTCGCCGCCACGATGCTCCGTCGGACCTATGCCGCTTCGGACACAGCCGCGGTTCGGCTGCTCCAATTGATCGGCGTGATCTCGGGCGCCTACGCACTCGTTCACTACCCGCTCTTCCCGATGGTCGAGCACGGTTTCAAGGCGACGATAACGCTTTGGGCCATCGTGGGCCTCTGGATCGCGTCGGCGGCATCCGGAATCCTGTGCCTGCGCTGGCCGTCGCTCGGCGTCGTCGGGGCAGCCTATCTGGTCTGGAGCAAGCTTGCTGTCAGCCGGGTGACGGGCCTCTGGCACGGGCACATCATCGATGTTGTCCCGCTGGCGGAGGTCAGCTTCTGCCTGCTGGCCGGCCTCGCCGTCATCGCGGTGACCGATCGCGTGCGCGCCCGGCCAGACCTGACCGAGTCCGCGCGAGGCGACGTGGCGACGGCGCGCGCGCTGTTCTCGAAAATCCTGATCGCCGCGGCGATCAGCATCCATCTGGGCAACTACTACTCATCGTTCCTGGCAAAGGTAACTTTGGATGCCGGCCCGACATCCTGGCTGCTCGCCAACGAGCCCGCGAAACTGTTCAGCGTCGGTCTCGACAACAATCACGTGTTCTACGCGAGCTGGTCCTGGCTAGTGGAAGGCATGCGGGCGGTCCTGAACCAGGGCGGAGCGGTGACGAACGCGCTCATTCTGCTCGCGCAAGGCGCGGCGCTTGTCGGTATCCTGATGCCGCGGCGCTGGCTCCTGCTCCTGCTCCTCGGCTTCGACGCGATGCACCTGTCCATCGTGATCGTCATGGGCGCCAATTTCGCCCCCTGGATCCTGCTGAACCTGGCGATCGGCGCCGTTGTCGTCAGCCGGCACTATCAGCGGCCGCCGCTGCTGGTGGGAGTCCTCTCGGTGCTGTTCATCCTGACCGACAACAGCTTCATGACCCAGGCGCGGCTGGGTTGGTACGACACCGCCGCGAACAACAAGATGTATTTTCAGGCGGTCGACAAGGATGGCGGACGCCATTACGTCCCGACGAACTTCTTCACCTTCTACTCGTATCCCTTCGCCCACATGGCCTACGGATCGCCGGACGCCGAGACCGCCTTCGCCCTCGACAACCCGAACGGCGGAACGCAGGTCTACCGTAAGGTGCTGGCCTCGCTGACATGCGACGTCCCGGTCCTGACCGCCCGGGACGGCGCCGGGCAGGACCTCTCGAAGAACGAGATCGATCGGCCCGCCGTCGACGCCTATATCCGCGGCTATCACGGCCTGGTCAGCAGGATTGCGGAAACGCTCGGATCCTTCCCCCACGCCCTCTACCCGCACCACTTCTTCGTACCGCTGCAGCACGGGGCGAGCTTCGACGGCGTGGCCCTGAACGACGTCGTTGCCTACATCTACCGGCGCGAATCCGTCTGCCTCGGCATGCAGGACGGCGTGCCGGTCCGGCGGCTGGTCTCGCAAGCCGAGCATCGGATCGAGCTGAGGCCATGAGCGACGCCAATCTGACCGTCGTCTACGACGGCGAATGCCCGTTCTGCAGCAATTACGTGCGCCTGATGGCCCTTCGCCGGTCGGTCGGCACCGTGGCGCTGGTCGATGCCCGGGCCGGCGGCCCTCTGGTCGAGGATCTGGCCCGGCGCGGTTATGATCTCGACAACGGCATGGTCGTGCGCCACGGCCGCAGCCTGTATTATGGGCCGGATGCTCTGGTCCTGCTCTCGACGTTGAGCGAGGACAGAGGCGCAATCGGCCGGGTGCTGTCGCGGCTGCTCCGGAGCCCGACCCGCGCTCGCCTGCTCTATCCGGCGATGAAGCTCGGGCGGCACGCGACGCTCGCGCTCCTCGGCCGCGGGCTGATCGCCCGGCCGGATCCCGGCCTGCCGCGCTGAAGCCTCCAGCCCGCGCGGCCGGTTTCTGAACCGTCGACGGTCCCCCGGCATCGGCCTTGCTGGTGCTCGCGCGCCGTCCTTCGACGCGATACTCTCGACTTCTGAACGTGGGCGGTGTGGAAGGTGCACCATCCGGTCGCGATGCGCGCTACCTGCCCGGGCCGGTGCGCAGCACATAGGGGACGAGTCCGTTGGCCAGCGTGGACCTGAACTCCGATCTCGGCGAGGGCTACGGCGCCTACGCCTGCGGCGATGACGCGGCGATCCTCGGCATCGTCACCTCGGCCAACGTCGCCTGCGGCCTGCACGCGGGCGATCCCGAAATCATGGCCAGCACGTTCGCACTGGCCAAGGACCGTGGCGTGGCGGTCGGCGCCCATCCGGGCTTTCCCGACCTCTGGGGTTTCGGACGGCGGCGCATGCCGTTCAGCCCGCCCGAGATCGAGCGGCTGGTCGCCTACCAAGTGGGCGCCGCGCAGGCGCTCGCCGCCTATGCCGGCCACCGGATCACCTACGTGAAGGCGCACGGGGCGCTCGCCAATCTCGCCGCCGAGGATCGCGCGGTGGCCGACGCGATCGCGAAGGCGGTCCGGGCGGTCGACCGGGACCTGGCTTTGCTCGCCATCGCGCTCACCGCCCAAGTCGAGGCGGGCGAGGCGTGCGGCCTCGAAGTCCACCAGGAAATCTTCGCCGACCGCGGCTACACCGAGGCGGGCCTGCTGATCCCGCGCAACCAGCCCGGTGCCCTGATCACCGAGGCCGATGCGGCCGCGGAGCGGGTCCTGCGCATGGTCGAGGGCGGGGCGATCCTCACCGCCTCCGGCAAGGCGCTGCCGACGCCGATCCGCTCGATCTGCGTTCACGGGGATTCCGCCCACGCCGTCGCCACGGCCCGGGCGGTGCGCGCCCGGCTGGAAGGCGCCGGCGTCACGTTGGCGCCATTCCGCCCATGAGCGACGCCGAGCACGAGCCGCGGCTGCTCGATTCCGGCGAGGCGGCGCTGGTGGTGGAGTTCGGCAGCACGGTCGATCCCGACATCAGCGATCGCGTCCTGGCCTTGGACGACGCCCTCGGCGCCGATCCGCCCGAGGGCCTGCGCGAGCGCGTGCCGACCTACCGCTCCCTGATGCTCCACTACGATCCGCTGGTGCTCGATCGGGAGACGCTCGTTGCCCGCGTCCGTGCACTGGCCGCACAGACCTCCGCGCGCGCCGGCACGGCGACCCTCTGGACGTTGCCCTGCTGCTACGACGCTCCGCACGGGGAGGATATCGGCCAGGTCGCCGAGCGCACCGGCCTGCCGCCCGATGCTGTGGTGGCGACCCATGCGGGCGCGACCTACCGGGTCTACATGTACGGGTTCGCGCCGGGCTTCGCCTATCTCGGCGGCCTGCCCAAAACTCTGGCGGTGCCCCGGCGGGCGAGCCCGCGTCCGCCGCATCCGCGCAACGCCGTGGTGATCGGCGGCGGCCTCGCGGCGGTGGCGACGGTGCCGATGCCGACCGGCTGGTACGTGATCGGCGCGACCCCGGCCCGGCTCTACGCTCCCGAACGCGACGAGAGCTTCTTCGTAGGCGCCGGCGACCTGATCCGGTTCGAGCCGGTCGATGCGGCGACTTTCGCTGCGCTGGATGCGCGGGAAGCGGCGGGCGAGCGTGTCGCCCGTCGCGCGGAGGCTCGTCGATGACCGCCCTGGTCGTCGAGGCCGCGGGCCCCGGCATCACGCTGCAGGATGGCGGCCGGCACGGCTATCTGCGCTACGGCATCACGGCCGCGGGTCCGATGGATCCGCTGATGCACGCGACTGCCAACCGCGCGGTGGGCAATCCCCTGGACGCCACCGCCATCGAGGTTTCCACCGGCGGCCTGACGGTCACGGCCGAGCGAGGCCCTGTCGGGATCGCGATGGTGTCCCGGAGCTTCAGGATCGCCCTCGACGGCGCGGCCCTGCCGGATGCTGTGGCGGTGACGCTCGAACCCGGTCAGACGCTGACAGTCCGCGCCGGCGCCTCGGGCGCCTGGGGCTACCTCGCCGTGCGCGGGCGCATCGACGTGGCGCCGATTCTCGAATCGACCGCGACGCATACCCGCTCCGGCCTCGGCGGCCTGAATGGGCGCGGACTCGCGGCCGGCGACCGCCTTGCCGTGGCCGAGGCCAGGCCCGGCGAGGGCTCCCCGCACCGGCTGATCGCCCCCTGGCTCGACCGAGATTCCAGAGAGATTCGAGTCGTCCTCGGCCCGCAGGACGATTATTTCGCCCCCGACCAGATCGCCGCCTTCCTCGCCGGCCCCTGGACCGTCTCGCCGCGCGGCGACCGCATGGCCTGTTTCCTGGACGGGACCCCGCTCAAGCACGCCAAGGGTCACGACATCGTCTCGGACGGCGTGGCGATGGGGGCGATCCAGGTGCCCGGCAACGGCCTGCCGATTATCCTGATGGCCGACCGGCAATCCACCGGCGGCTATCCGAAGATCGCCACCGTGATCGGCCCGGATCTCGGGCGTCTCGCCCAGGCGCAGGGCGGGACGCTCCTGTCGTTCCGGAGCGTCACCGTCGCGGAAGCGGTGGCCGCGCGCCGGGCCGAGCGCGATACGCTGCGCGCGCCGGTGCCGCGCGAGCCTGTGGTGCGCACGGATTTCGCGTCGGATTTCCTGCTCGGGCTCAACCTCGTCGATGGCGTCACCGATGGGCGCGCCTGATCGACGGGGCGCAGGGTGGTTCACTGCGCCGCAGGACCGCGTAACATGCCGGGCCGACCGAGTCCGGCGACCCAGATCCGAACCGAGAGAGAGCCCTCACGCATGGCGCACGCCGTCACCGCTTCGAGCACGCCGCCCCTGCGCAGCAACGAGCCCCTCAACGCGGATAGCGTCCGGCGCGCCCGGGTCGACCTGGCCGCCTGCCTGCGCTGGGCCGCGCGCAACGGCCTCGAAGAGGGGATCTGCAACCATTTCTCGGCGGTCCTGCCGGAGCGGCCGGACCTGTTCCTGGTCAATCCCTACGGCCTGGCCTTCGCCGAAGTGACGGCGTCGAGCCTGCTCCTGTGCGACTTCCACGGCAACGTCGTGGAGGGCGACGGCCAGCCCGAAGCGACGGCGTTCCACATCCATGCCGAGTTGCACCGGCTGAAGCCGAAGGCCCGGGCCGCCTTCCACACCCACATGCCCTACGCCACGGCTCTGGCCATGCTGGAGGGCCAGCCGCTGCTCTGGGCCGGGCAGACCGCCCTGCGCTTTCACGGCCGCATCGCCGTGGACGAAGAGTACAACGGGCTGGCGCTGGATTCCCGCGAGGGCGAGCGGATCGCCCGAAGCGCGGGCGACGCCGACGTGGTGTTCCTGAAGAACCACGGCGTGATGGTGCTGGGCGAGACCATCGCGGAGGCTTGGGATGACCTCTACTACCTGGAGCGCGCCGCGCAGGCGCAGGTGCTCGCCATGAGCACGGGACGCACCCTGAAGGTCGTGCCGGAGGAGATCGTCAAGCACGTCGCTGCCCAGGAAGCCGCCGGACGCGCCGAGAGCGCGCGGCTGCACCTGGAAAGCGTCAAGCGCGTGCTGGCCCGAGACGAGCCGGCCTTCCTGGCCTGATCAGGGCGCCGTCCGGATCCGCTCCAGCAGAGCGGGATCAGCGTAGCCGTCCGCCGGCAGACCCTGCGAGCCCTGATAGGCCCGCAGGGCCGCCCGGGTCTTCGGGCCGATCTTCCCATCGACGCCGCCGGTGGCGTAACCGCGCTCGGTCAGCTGGGTCTGGAGGTCGCGGCGCTCGTCGCCGGTGAGGGCGCGGTCGCCCCGGGGCCAGTCGTGCGACAGACCCGGATCGCCGCGCAGGCGGTCCGAGAGCAGCGCCACCGTCAGCGCGTAGGCGAGCGCCGTGTTGTAGCGCAGGATCACCGCGAAGTTCGGCTGGAGCAGGAAGGCGGGGCCGCGGATGCCCGCCGGAAGGATCAGGGTCGCCTGCGCAGACTCATCCGCGATCGGACGGTCATGCGCAGGCTTAACGCCGAGGTCCCGCCAGGCCGCGAGACTGCGCGGTGTCGTCTCATCGGCGCGTGCGGCGTCGAACCCCTCCGGGAGAACGACCTCGTAGCCCCAGCCCTCGCCGGATCGCCAGCCATGGGCGCGCAGGTAATTCGCCGTGGAGGCGAGCGCGTCCGGTGCCGAGGTCCAGATGTCCCGCTTTCCGTCTCCGTCGAAATCGACTGCGTGGCGCTGGTACACGGTCGGCATAAACTGGGTATGGCCCATGGCGCCGGCCCAAGACCCGGTCAAGCCGCCCGGCATCCGGTCGAGCGGCGCCTCGTCGCGCGCCAGGATCTGCAGGGCGGCGGTCAGCTCGTCGCGCCAGTAGGCGGCCCGGGTGGGATCGCCGCAGCTCAGGGTCGCGAGCGAGCGCACCACCGGCTTCACCACGCCGGGATTGTCGAGCACGGTTCCGTAGGTCGATTCCACGCCCCAGAAGGCAACCAGGGTGTAGCGGTCCACGCCGTACTGGGTCTCGATCGCCGCGAGCGGCCCTGCCAAGGCGGCGAGCTTGCGCTGCCCCGCCTCGATCCGCGCCGGCGTGACGCTGGCGTCGATGTAGTCCCAGATCGGCCGGACGAACTCGCCCTGGTTCTGGGTGGCGGCCAGCACGTCCGGGTCCGGCTCCAGGCCGCCGAGCTGCGCCTGCGCGACCGCCTGCGGTACGTCGTGCGCGGTCGCCCAGGCGATCAGATCGGTGCGGCACGTCTCGAAGGATGGGGCGGGCGCGGGAGGCGGCGCCGGCTCCGGCGCCGCGACGGCGAGCCCCGGTGCCAGCGCCAGGGCCGCGATCCCGAGCCTGAAGGCGCACAACCCCGGATGCCTGCCGTGCCGCGATGGGGAAGCCGACTTGATGCGATCGTCCATCGAAGTCTCCGGCTCCAAGCCTGACATGCGGTTTCCGGTCGAAGCGCGTCCCACCGTCATCGCGAGCACAGCGAAGCAACCGGGGGAAACGCGACATTCGAAGACCGCGCGCCGCACTGGGTTGCTTCGCTGCGCTCGCAATGACGGCGAGCGGCCGAGCGATCGACCCCATGCCGTCTTATCGGCTGAGCCCGGCGGTTTCCAGGGATCGGCCGCCAGGGCCAGGATGGGTTTCCTTCACCAGAAGCCCTACTTTCGGTCAGGACATCCGGCGGAGACCCAACCGTGAAGCGATCCGTCCGTGCCGTGCCCGGCATCGCAGCCCTGCTCAGCGCCGGTCCGGCCTGCGCCCTGGAAGTCACCCGCAGCCGGGATATCCCGGCGCCGCCCGCGGCGGTCTGGGCGCTGGTCGGCGAGTTCTGCGCCATCAGCCTGTGGCACCCGCAGGTCGAGCGCTGCATCCTGTCGCGCGAGGATGACGACGACGGCATCCGCGCGCAGATCCGCGGCCTCGTGACCAAAGGCGGGCTCGGGACGATCGTCGAGGTCGAGACCGCCCGCGACGAGGCGGCCATGAGCTACAGCTACAGCTTCATCCAGGGCCCGCTTCCGGTGCGCTCCTACAACGCGACGCTGGCGGTTCGGCCGAACGGCGCGGGCTCAACCGTTATCTGGACCGCCACCTTCGACGCCGAGGGCCTGACCGACGCGGAGGCCGTCAACGACATCACCGGCGTCTACGACGTGGGCCTCGCCGGCATCGCCCGCGAAGTCGCCCGCTAGGCGGCCAGTCCGCACAGGCAAATGATGCGGTGCAGCAGAAAAAGCTCGCCTCCGTGCGCATCCTTACCAATGTGAGCAGCGTCGGCGGGCCCGATCGCCCGGCCGATTCCCGGAGGTCGTGTTCAAGGCAGAGACCCGCATGCGTCGTCACCGCCACGCCAAGATCGTCGCCACGGTCGGTCCCGCAAGCTCCGCACCCGACCGGCTGCACGCTCTGTTCCTCGCCGGGGTCGATACCTTCCGGCTCAATTTCAGCCACGGGGTGCAGGAAGATCACGCCAAGGTCCATGCGGCGATCCGGGCGCTGGAACGCGAGGTCGGCCGCCCGATCGGCATCCTGCAGGACCTGCAAGGCCCCAAGATCCGGATCGGTACGCTGCAAGGCGGCCGCCTCGACCTCGTGGCCGGCGAGACGATCCGCTTCGTGCTCGAAGGAGCCGAAGGCGACAAGCAGGCCATTCCGCTCCACCACCCGGAGATCTTCGCCGCGGTCGTACCCGGGCAGGAACTCCTGATCGACGACGGGCGTGTGCGGGTGCGCGTCGTCGGGCCGGACCGGGATTCGATCACCGCCGAGGTGGTGACCGGCGGCCCGATCTCGAACCGCAAGGGCGTCAACCTGCCCGGCACCCTGCTGGACCTGTCGCCGCTCACCGAGAAGGACCGGGCCGACCTCGCCTTCGGGCTCGGACTCGGCGTCGATTGGGTGGCCCTGTCCTTTGTCCAAAAGCCGTCCGACGTGATCGAGGCGCGCGGGATCATCGGCGACCGCGCCGGCATCATGTCGAAGATCGAGAAGCCGCAGGCGCTGGAGCGGATCGACGACATCATCCGGCTCTCGGACGCCGTGATGGTCGCCCGCGGCGATCTCGGCGTCGAGATCCCGCACGAGGACGTGCCCGGGCGGCAGAAGGAGTTGATCCGCGCTTGCCGGCTCGCCGTGAAGCCGGTGATCGTGGCAACCCAAATGCTCGACTCGATGGTCCAGGCGCCGGCACCGACCCGGGCTGAGGCCTCCGATGTCGCCACGGCCATCTACGACGGCGCCGATGCGGTGATGCTCTCGGCGGAATCGGCCACCGGGAAATATCCGGTGGAGGCGGTATCGATGATGGACCGGATCATCCGCAGCGTGGAGGGCCACAAGCTCTACCACTCGATCGTGGCCGCCTCCGAGCCCGGCGAGGAGGAGACGCCGCCCCATGCCGTGGCGACCGCCACCGCGGATCTCGCCGAGGCGGTGCGGGCCGCCGCGATCGTGACCTACACGACGAGCGGCACGACGGCGGCGCGTGTCGCCCGCAAGCGCCCCGCCTCGTCGATCCTGGCGCTCACGCCGAGCCTCGCCACGTCCCGCCGGCTGTGCCTGCTCTGGGGCGCGCACAGCGTGCATACCGACGATGTCGATTCCTACGAGGAGATGACCGCCAAGGCCGGCCTGCACGCGCAGGCGGAAGGCTTCGCCAAGCCGAACGACATCATCGTCGTCACCGCCGGCATCCCGTTCCATACGGTGGGCAACACCAACAACATTCGCCTGATGCAGGTGTGAGGCCGGGGGCCGGGGAACGTCGCCCGCGCATCGTCCGTTAATGGACAAGCTGCGCCGTTTTGGCGCGAATACCGGAGAGAGCCATGAGCCTGATCGGACGCATCGTCACCAAGCTTCTCGGCAACGAGAACCGCCCCATCGACCGCGACGACCGGAACGCCAGCACGGCGACGCCGATCGGCCGTCTGGTCACCAAGATCCTGGGCAAGTAAGGGGCCCGCTCGCCGCGCGCCCGCAAGGGCGCGCGGCGCTGACCTCTCACGCCGTCAGTTCGCCACCGCGTTCGCGGTCTGCTTGAGGGTCGGCGAAGCCGGGACGGTGTGCTGCCAGAAGGTGCCGGTCCGGCCCTTTTCCAGCCCCTCCTGATACAGGGCCCGCATGTAGGCCGTATCGAAGCCCTTGGCGGCGGACACCTTCGGGCCGTTCTCGTCGATATAGGTGAGGTTGAAGCCCATCCCGTTGTTGCGCGCGAGCGCATAGGTCGCCGACAGTGTGGCGCGCGAGCGGGCACGGCTCGCCGTCGTGAACGAGCGCTCGACGATCGACAGGGTGTTGTTCTTCGTCACCTCGAAATCCGGCTCGAGACGGCCGTTGATCACCACGTAGATGTTAGCCTTGCCACCGGTGCGGATCCTGCCGTCACGCAGCAGCAGCGTCTGCGGGAGCGTGAAGACGGGCGTGACCACCGAGCCGTCGACATGCATCTCCTGGAAGCGCGAATCGGCGGCCGTCACGTCGATCATCTGCGGCGGGAACACCGCCGGGATGCTGGCCGAGGCGGCCAGCACGTCGCGGAACAGCTCCAGCGCGTTCGGAGCGCCGCTCGAGGCGATCACGCCCATGTTCCAGATCACGGCGCGCTGCGAGTCGAGATTGGTCGTGACCACCATGAGCCGCCGGCCCTTGGCGTGCTCCTCCGCGATGGCCGTGAGCAGCTCCGGCGTGACGTAGCGGCCGATCAGGTTGCGCAGCCGCCCGTCCCCGAACAGGCCCGAGCCGAACACGATGTTGGCGAGGTTGGGCGAGGTCACCAATTCGCCGGCGACGCCGCTGGTGTAGAACTCGGTGAGGTACGGATCGTAGGCCGGGCCCAGGAACGCGAAGGGGGCGATCAGCGCGCCGGTCGAGACGCCCGAGACCAGCGTGAATTCCGGACGGGTGCCGGAGGCGGTCCAGCCGTTGAGCACGCCGGCCCCGTAGGCGCCGTCCCCGCCGCCGCCCGACAATGCCAGGTAGTTGAAGCCGGCGGACCGGCGCTGCGGATTTCCGGCGAGCTCGGCGATGGTCTCGACCGAGGCGTCGGCATAGACCCGCGCGCCCGGGATGCCGGGCACGCTGGCGAAGGCCGCCTGCTCGGCCGTGTAGGCAGTGCGCGGGACGCTGCCGCAGGCCGCGACCTGGCCGGCCAGCCCGAGCGTGACCAGCGCCCGCAGCGCCCCCTGACGGTAACCCATCGTCCTCACCTTAAATAACAGCAACGCTCGCCCCTTCTGCCACACGAAAGCAGCTTGGCCGTGACCACGTTCCGGTCACGCTGAGCATTCGATGCGATTGCTCCGGCCTGTGACGCCGGCGCCACGCCCGGCCGGGCCGAGGCGAGCACGCGGCGACGGTAACCACCTTCCCCGATGCGGCGGCCATTGCCGGTGGACAGGGCTGGTCTCGGTCTCGAGGCCGCCCTTGCAAGCGTCGCGAGCGCCGCGCTAGGGTCCGGTCGTGGCCTGACGAGACAGGGTGTCGCACGCGATGCGGCAGCCGACGCGCATGGGTGACGCGCAAGGGTGCGGTCCGCACGGCCTTCCGGCCGAGGTTCCTGGCCGACCCGGACCGCAGATCGTCGCCCAGTCACAGCGCGCGGGCCGCAGGGGGCGGAGGGGGACTATGGAAGCGGGCCTGAGCTGGACGGATGATCGCGTGGCGCTCCTGCGCCGGTTGTGGGAAGACGGGCAGAGCGCGAGCAAGATCGCGGCGCAACTCGGCGGCGTCACGCGCAACGCGGTGATCGGCAAGGTGCATCGCCTCGGCCTGGGCGGTCGTGCCCGGGGTGGCGAGGAAGCTCAGGTTGCGCCGCAGGCCGCCAAGGCCGTGGAGATCGAGACCGCCATCGCGGTGGTCGAGACCCAGGCGCCCGAGCCGGTGGCGATCCTCTCGCATCGCCCCGCGCCGGTCTTCCCGACGCCCGCCCCGGCGGCACCGGAGCCCGTGGCGCTGTCGGTGTCACAGCGGGTCACGATCATGGACCTGCGGGAATCCATGTGCCGCTGGCCGCTGGGCGATCCGACCACGCCGGAATTCCGGTTTTGCGGCGCCCGCTCGATCACCGGCCTGCCCTACTGCACGCATCACGCCGAGATCGCCTATCAGCCAGCCGCGGAGCGCAAGCGCGACCGGCGCGTCGCCTCGTTCCGCTAGGATCGTGTGCTCTAGCGGATCGGGACCCCGGTCTCGCTGAGGTAGCGACGGGTGCCGTCATGGATCTGCGCGGCCGGCACGATCCCGGAGAGGTTCTTCGCTTGGCTCGCCGAGCCCTGCGGGTGGCGCGCCGCCATGTCTGACCGGGCCAGGGCGCTGACGATCCGGTAGGCCGTGTCGGCCGTGAAGCCGGGCCGGACGAGAACGAGGCTCCAGGAGCCGATCGTCTCGATCGCATCAACCTGGCCGGGAAAGCTTCCGGGCGGGACCGTCAACCGCTGAAGCGTCGCTCCCGGCTGGGCGAGGCGGGCGATGCCGGGCTCGGACGGTCCGAAGAACCGAGCGCCGCCGGACGCGTGCGCCAGGGCGAGGAAGCCTGGCCAGCCGAGCCCTCCGCCCCAGAGTGCGTCCGCGCGCCCGTCCAGCACCATCGGCGGCCCGTCGCCGGCCCGGTCTAGCAGGATCGGGCGGATGTCGCGTTCGGGATCGAGCCCCGAAGCCTGGAGCGCGCTGCGGCCCATCAGCGTGAGGCCGGAATTGTGCGTGCCGAGCACAACGGGCCGGCCGCGCAAGTCGTCAACGGTACGGATCGCGCTTCCCGCCGGCACGGCGAACAGGCCGGGTGTCGGATACATCGGCGCGAGGATCGTGAGCCCGCCGGGCTCGGCCAGGGCCGGAGTGGCGTATTCTCCCTGGACCAACGCCAGGTCGACCCGGCCGGCACGCAGCAGCCCGATATTCTCCGCCGAGCCGCCACTAGCCCGTGCCTCGATGATCAGATCGGGATCCGCCGCCTGGACCGCCGCCACGAAGGCATCTCCGAAAGCCGGAAAGCCGCCGCCCGGCGTTGCGGTGGCGAGGATGACGCGCGTCGGCTCCGCCGCATGGGCCGACCGGCCGACGAGGAGGCCCAAGGCCGTGAGCAACCCGGCGCGGCGAGTCGGACCGCGGCCATCAGCCAAATGGCGCTTCATTTGAGCATCCTGGTCGTCCGCCCCCGGGCGTCCGCGGGGACCTGCCTTCATCCGGAGAACGATATTCCAGAAAAGGCCGGCGCATCAGAGACCTTCTTCCACGATTTCGGGTATTCCCCAGCGTCGGCAAAAAGAACTTTCGTACAGGACACTTAGCCTGATTGCCCCGGCTTCGGTGACGCGATATCGCAGCCGCGTGTCCGGCAGCGAGCCAGCGCTTCCCTTGGCTCGGGCCCGCCGGACCCGACATTGATCCGACCCGACACCTGCAGGAGTTCCGCGATGGCCGATTCCCACAACGCGCCGGCGAAGGTCGGTCACGGCCGTGTCTACGGCTCGATCACCGAGACCATCGGCAACACTCCGCTGGTGCGCCTCAACCGCTTGCCCAAGGAGCACGGCGTCGACGCCGAGATCCTGCTGAAGCTCGAATTCTTCAACCCGATCGCGAGCGTGAAGGACCGCATCGGCGTCAACATGATCGACGCGCTGGAGGCCTCGGGCAAGCTGCAGCCCGGCGGCACGCTTGTCGAGCCGACCTCCGGCAACACCGGCATCGCGCTGGCCTTCGTGGCCGCGGCCCGGGGCTACCGGCTGATCCTGGTGATGCCCGAGACGATGTCCCTCGAGCGGCGCAAGATGCTGGCCTTCCTGGGCGCCGAGCTGGCGCTCACACCGGGCGCGCAGGGTATGAAGGGCGCCATCGCCAAGGCCGAGGAGCTCTTGAAGGAGATTCCGGGCTCGGTGATGCCGCAGCAATTCTCGAACCCGGCCAATCCCGAGATCCACCGCAAGACCACTGCGGAGGAGATCTGGACCGATACCGGCGGTCGGCTCGATGCGTTCGTGGCCGGCGTCGGCACCGGCGGCACCGTGACCGGCGTCGGCGAGGTGCTGAAGCCGCGCCTGCCGAACCTCAAGGTCTTCGCGGTCGAGCCGGTGGATTCCCCGGTGATCTCCGGCGGCCAGCCCGGCCCGCACAAGATCCAGGGCATCGGCGCGGGCTTCATCCCGGAGAACCTGCACACCGACATCCTCGACGGCGTGCTCAAGGTCTCGAACGATACCGCCTTCGAGACCTCGCGGGCGCTGGCCCGGCTGGAGGGTATCCCGGGCGGCATCTCGACCGGCGGCAACGTCGCGGCCGCGCTGGAACTGGCCAAGCGGCCGGAATTCCAGGGCAAGCGGATCGTCACGATCGCTTGTTCGTTCGCCGAGCGCTACATCTCGTCGGCCCTTTTCGACGGCATCGGCTAGCACGGTTTTGCGGAGGCGCGCCTCGCGCCGACGCTGACGTTTCCAGCCGCGTCGACCCCATAGGGCCGGCGCGGCTTTTCCTTTTGCGGGAAGCCGAGACGATACCGTGCTTAAGTTAGTTTTTAGCATTCAATTGCCACCACCCCTTTACTACCGCAGATGACAGAATATCTATTGCCGACAGAAATCGATACCAAAGATATTACGGTCGATAAAATCTGAAGATTTAACGCAACCGCAGCCAACATCCTTTCACTTTGACTGAGCCATGCGCCTGGAGCGGCACTATTCCTGGATTAGAAGCTTGGAAAAACCGCGCGCATAGGTCATCTGGATCGCTGGCCGTCGTTTCACCGACGATCCGGCACCGGACGGACTGACTCGCATGCGCTGGCTTCTCGTTCTCATCAGTTGCCTGCTTGCTCAGACGGCGCAGGCTCAAGGCTTTGCGAGCCACGATCTCACGGCCGTCGTGGATCAGGTCAGGATCGCGATCGACCCGAAGGCGTCGGTGCAGGCGACGCCGCTGAGCCTGACCATGACGTGTTCGCCGTGCAAGGGTTCGCCCACGGTCGACATCGAGCTCGGACGGCTGACCGACGGGACCGAGAAGCGCGTGCGATCCGGGGAGACGTCCTTCGCCAAGCTCGAATCGCTCTGCATCAAGCAGAACCCCGATTGCCGCCTCTCATCCCTGCCGGTCAGCGCGGCGGTCGGATGGATCACGGTCTACGCGCTCGGGAATGGCGGGGGATCAACAGCGGTGATCCTGCGCGACGGCGACCTCCTGACGATCCAGGCCAAGGCGGACAGCCCCGGCCACGCCGAGGATCCGGTTCGGGCGCTCGTCCAGAGCGTGGCACCCAGGATCGTCGGGCCCTGAAGCCGCAGCCGCCTCGATTACGGCAGGCGGAGCACTGCCGGCGCCGGGGATCGGAACGCCCGACGCAACTCTGGTCTCCCGCCCCCGTTGTCCCGCAACAGCGCGACACAGGAGAGGCAGACGCCATGGCAGAGCAGACGAAGCGGCCGTCGTTGAAGGATTTCAACGCCAACGCGGACCGCAACGGCCAGGATCTCGGCCAGGATTCGCCCCTCGACGTGGGATTGGCGGCCAACACCCAGACCGATCTGAAGCGGGACCCGGCGGGCGACGCCCAGGCAGCCCGGATCGCCTCCGGCACGCCGGGCTCGGACGCCACGGACGCAACCGAGGCCGAGACGCCGCCCGAGAACCTGAGGAAGTTGCAGGGCGATTTCGGTACCGCGTCCGGGAAGGGTTCGAATTTGGGCGAAGCGATCGACCGGGCGACCGCCGCGGTCGGCGAGGATGACGGGAAGCGGTGATGGGCAGAATTACCAGCGATTCCGGCACCGTCACGCGCAAGCCCGACGATACGGTCGGCTCACCGGGCGAGCACCCGGCCGGCGGTGGTCACCAGACCGCCGAGCAGGCGGCGATCACCGATATGGGCGCCGGCGGAGCGGCCAAGACCGAATCCAAGGAGGGCTGGGGCAAATCCGGCGAGGCCGGACGCGCACCGCCCGCTATTGGCGGCTCGTCGGGCGGCCATTCCGACCAGACAGCGTCACGGGGCCCGGCTGCTGACCAAAAAGTGGCCGACGGCCACTATCGCGTCGAGCAGGAGAACAGGAATGAGTGAGCGTGACGATCCGAAACCGAAGAAGCCGGCCAACGTGGCGCCCGACGGGGTGAAGGACCCGAACGAGAAGACCGACGGTAAGCCCGGGATGGGTCCGCAGGGCGGCAAGAGTCAGAACGACGAGACCGATCCGGGCAGCAGCTGAGGATCCTGGCGGGCGCAGCTGACCCAGAGGCATGCGTCTCCAGGTCGGCATGAGGTCCTTCCCGCAAGACAGCGCGACGCGAGGCGGCTGGACCGCCCGGACGATCCGATCCGGTGCATCATTCGGCCTCGGCGCAGGTGTGCCGACCCCCATCCCGTTGGTGCGAAACAGCCCCCTGCCCTGCCACCATTTTCGGCGGCGACCCATTGGCCCGCGCTATCCTCGCCGACGCCGTGGGCTGAGGCCGAGCGCGACGGCAGGCGCCCTTCGCCGGCTCCGGCGTCGGACCCGCGGGTTTCACGCAGCCCTCTCAAAACAGATCCGCCGAGCCCATAGGCTCGGCGGCAGCATTCGATGGGTCAACGTGGCAGGACAGGGGCTCCCACCGACCGGGCCGTGACTACCCGGTCGCCGCGCGCCCTTCAGCTCAGGCCGCGGTGTCCTTCGACGAGCGCTCGACGCGCTTGCGATCGTTGGGATCGAGCACAGTCTTGCGCAGGCGGATTGACTTGGGCGTGACCTCGACCAGCTCGTCGTCCTGGATCCAGGCGAGCGAGCGCTCCAGGGTCATCCGGATTGGCGGCGTCAGGCGCACGGCCTCGTCCTTCGAGGTGGTGCGGATGTTGGTCAGCTTCTTACCCTTGAGCACGTTCACCTCGAGATCGTTCTCGCGGTTGTGCTCGCCGATGATCATGCCCTGATAGACCTTCCAGCCCGGCTCGATCATCATCGGGCCGCGGTCTTCGAGGTTCCACATGGCGTAGGCCACGGCCTCGCCCTTGTCGTTCGAGATCAGCACGCCGTTGCGGCGTCCGGCGATCTCGCCCTTGAAGGGCTCGTAGGCCTTGAACAAGCGGTTCATGATCGCCGTGCCGCGGGTGTCGGTCAGCAGCTCGCCCTGGTAGCCGATCAGGCCGCGGGTTGGGGCGTGGAACACGAGGCGCAGGCGATCACCGCCCGACGGCCGCATCTCCAGCATCTCGGCTTTGCGCTCAGACATCTTCTGGACGACGACGCCGGAATGCTCCTCGTCGACGTCGATCACGACCTCCTCGATCGGCTCGAGCAGGTTGCCATCCTCGTCCTTCTCGAAGACGACCCGGGGACGCGAGACCGCGATCTCGAAGCCTTCGCGGCGCATGGTCTCGATCAGGATGGCGAGCTGCAACTCGCCGCGGCCGGACACGTAGAACGAGTCCTTGTCGGCCGCCTCCTCGATCTTAAGCGTGACGTTACCCTCGGCCTCCTTGAACAGGCGGTCGCGGATCATGCGGCTCGTGACCTTGTCGCCCTCGGTGCCGGCGAGCGGGCTGTCGTTCACGATGAACGACATCGTCACGGTCGGCGGATCGATCGGCTGGGCCTGGATCGGGGTCTCGACCTGCGGATCGCAGAAGGTGTCGGCCACGGTGCCCTTGATCAGGCCGGCGATGGAGACGATGTCGCCCGCCTCGCCGATATCGATCGGCGCGCGCTCCAGGCCCCGGAAGGCGAGGATCTTCGACACGCGGCCGGTCTCGACCACCTTGCCGTCGCGGGAGAGCACCTTGATCTGCTGGTTCGGCTTCACGGTGCCGGAGGCGATGCGCCCGGTGATGATCCGGCCGAGGAACGGGTTGGCCTCAAGCAGGGTGCCGAGCATCCGGAACGGCCCTTCCTCGACCTTGGCGGGGGGGACGTGCTTCAGCACCAGCTCGAACAGCGGCTCTAGGCCCACCGACGGGTCGGCCTCCGGGCTGTCTGCCATCCAGCCGTTGCGGCCCGAGCCGTAGAGTATCGGGAAGTCGAGCTGCTCGTCGGTGGCGTCCAGGGCGGCGAAGAGATCGAACACCTCGTTCACCACCTCGGTGATGCGGGCGTCCGGCCGGTCGACCTTGTTGATCGCCACGATCGGGCGCAGGCCGATCTTGAGCGCCTTGCCGACCACGAACTTGGTCTGCGGCATCGGCCCCTCGGCGGCGTCGACCAGCACGATCACGCCGTCGACCATCGACAGGATGCGCTCGACCTCGCCGCCGAAATCGGCGTGGCCGGGGGTGTCGACGATGTTGACGCGGGTATCCTTCCAGAGGACCGAGGTCGCCTTGGCCAGGATCGTGATGCCACGCTCCTTCTCGAGGTCGTTGGAGTCCATCGCCCGCTCCTCGACCCGCTGATTCTCGCGGAAGGTGCCGGATTGGGCCAGCAGCTTGTCGACGAGCGTCGTCTTGCCGTGGTCGACGTGGGCAATGATGGCGATGTTGCGCAGATTCATGGCGGCCCGAAACGGGTTGTGCCGGCTCCCTGGCGGCCGCGCGGCGCGGCCGTCCGCGCCGGGTGAGGTACGGTCGTGGTGGTTGCGTCGCAATATAAGCCCACGCGTCCGCCCGCAAGGCCGTCGCGCACATGCCGGCCTTTCGTCGCGTGCGTCGTACCCAGCTAAACTACACGTGGCGCCAGGATTTTTCTGTCGGATACGTCGCGATAGGCGTGCCGGAAGTCTGCATGGCGCGACGTTTTCAGGAGAAGTCGCTGCATTCGACGGCTCTGGTGCCGTAGACGGACTCGGTTTGCCGGCGGTGGCGATTCGCCGCCCCTGCCCCGGCGTCGGTCGCATTGCCGGGCGAGAATGGAGCGAACGCTGTGAGCAAGAAGGTGGCTCTCGTGACAGCAGGCGGCAGCGGCATGGGGGCGGCGGCCGCTCGGAAGCTCGCGGCCGAGGGCTATGCGGTCGCGATCTTGTCCTCGTCCGGCAAGGGGGAGGCGCTGGCGCAGGAGCTGGGCGGCTTCGGAATCACCGGCTCGAACCAATCGACCGAGGATCTGGAGCGCTTGGTCGGCGGGGCGATGGCCCGGTGGGAGCGGATCGACGTCCTGGTCAACAGCGCCGGCCACGGGCCTCGGGCGCCGTTGCTCGACATCACGGACGTGCAATGGCACGCCGGCCTGGAAATCTACCTCCTGAACGTGGTGCGGCCGGCACGCCTCGTGACGCCGATCATGCAGGCGCAGCGTGCCGGCGCGATCATCAACATCTCGACCGCCTGGGCCTTCGAGCCGAGCCCGATGTTCCCGACCTCGGCGGTGTTCCGGGCCGGCCTTGCCGCGTACACCAAGCTGTTCGCCGACACCTACGCGGCCGACAATGTCCGGATGAACAACGTGCTTCCCGGCTGGATCGACAGTCTGCCCGCCACGGAGGAGCGCCGGCAGAGCGTCCCGATGGGCCGTTACGGAAGCACGGACGAGATCGCCGCCACGATCGCGTTCCTCGCCTCGGACGGGGCGGCCTACATCACCGGCCAGAACCTGCGCGTCGATGGCGGCCTGACCCGCTCGATCTGACCCGGTGTCGAGTGCGGATTGCGCAGGCGCAAGTTCCGAGCCGCGGCGGTGCCGCCGTATGGCACTGTTGCCCTATATGACGCTGCGATGACGCTGCTGTCTCGCATCGGAGAAGCGGAGTCGCGCCGACGGATGCAGCGCTGCCGGAGCCCGGTTCCTCGGGCCCGGCCGGTGGCATCGGTCCGTTGGCGCGCCCCCGAAGCCCCGCCCCCGCCAGGCATCTTGAATGGAACTGCGACCCTCAATGGAGTTCCGGCTCAGATCTGTGCGCGGGCGCACAACGAACCCGCACCGACTCCGCCAGTACGGGCGCACACCGGACGGACGCGATGCGCGAGCTTGAGCCGCGACTTTTCCCGTATATCTGGCGCTACTCCAAGGCCGACCAGCTCAAGATCTGCGCGGTCGTCCTGGCGTCGCTGCCGTTCTACTTCGCGTCGCTCGATCTGCCGAAGCGCATCGTCAACGATGCGATCACCGGCAAGGCGTTCGCGCATGGCGAGGCGACCGCTCCGTTCCTCGAGATCACGATCGACTGGCCGGCCCCGCTCGGCGGCGGGACCACGCGGCTGTTCGAGGGGTTTCAGTTCGACCGGTTCGAGCTGCTGCTGGGCCTGTCGACCCTGTTCCTGGCGCTCGTCCTGATCAACGGCGCCTTCAAGTTCTGGATCAACCTGCAGAAAGGCATCCTCGGCGAGCGGATGCTGCGCCGGCTGCGCTTCCAGCTGTTCTCGCTGATGCTGCGCTTCACCCCGGAGGCGCAGCGCGAGGTGAAGTCGTCCGAGACGGCGACGATCATCCGCGACGAGGTCGAGCCGATCGGCTCCTTCATCGGCGACGCGATCGTGGTGCCGGTCTTCCTCGGCACCCAGGCGGCGACCGCCCTGGCCTTCATCATGATGCAGAACGTCTGGCTGGGCCTCGCGGCCGGCGGGATGGTGGCGGTGCAGATGACCGTGATCCCGCGGCTGCGGCGCCAGATCATCCTGCTCAGCCGCCAGCGCCAGATCACCTCGCGCAACCTGGCCGGCCGGGTCGCCGAGGTGCTCGACGGCCTGCCGGCGGTGACGCTCAACGACACCGGCCGCTGGGAGCGGGCCGAGATCGGCGGCCGGCTCTACAGCCTCTACGACCTGCGCCTGCGCATCTACCGCCGGAAATTCGCGGTCAAGTATCTCAACAACCTGCTCGCGCAGGTGACCCCGTTCCTGTTTTACGCCATCGGCGGCGTGTTCGCGCTCAAGGGCGAGCTCGATATCGGCCAGCTCGTGGCGGTGCTCGCCGCCTATCGCGACCTGCCGCCGCCCCTGAAGGAGCTGATCGACTGGGACCAGCAGCGCCTCGACGTCGAGGTGAAGTACGAGACCGTGGCGGCGCATTTCGGGCCGCAGCGCCTCCAGCCCGCGGAGCGGGAGATCCAGGGGTCGCCGCCGCGGCTCGGCAGCCCGCTGCGGGTCGAGGCGCTGGCGCTGCACGATCCCCAGGGGGGCCTGCCGATCGAGGTCGGCGACATCCAGGCCGACCTGCCCGGCCAGCTCGCCCTGGTTCCCCCCGGGCCGGTCGCGCAGGAATTCGCCCGCGTGCTGGCCGGCCTGCGCGTTCCCCCCAGCGGCACGGTGCGGATCGGCGATCACGACCTGTCCACCCTGCCGCGCGCAACCCGGTCCCGCCGCATCGCCTTCGCGGATCTCGAACCGGTCCTGTTCCCCGGGACGGTACGCGACAACCTGCTCTACGGATTGCGGATCAAGCCGCTGCGGACCAAGGGCATCGACCTGAGCAAGACGCGGATCAACGAGGCGGTGAAGACCGGCAACCCCGCCGACAGCATCGACGATCCGTGGATCGACTACGGCCGGTTCGGCGTCCGCGACGCCCGGGAGCTCGACGAGCGCCTGCTCGACCTGCTCTTCCGCCTCGATCTCGGCGACGACCTGTACCGGTTCGGCCTCGGCGCCCTCAGCACGGTGGTCCACGATACTCCAGCGGGCCAGCGCATGATCGCGGCCAGGGAGCATCTGCGCGAGCATTTCGCCCGAAGCGGGCTCGCGGACCTCGTGATCCCGTTCTCCCGCGGAACCTACAACCAGCAGGCGACGGTGGCGGAGAACCTGATGTTCGGGGTGCCGCGCGACCCGAGCCTGACGGATCCGCGGCGGCTCGCGGGCGTGCGGCTGTTCCGAGAGGCGTTGGAGCGGGTGAAGCTGCTGGACGACCTCGACCGCATGGGCGTGGCGATCGCCCAGAACCTCAAGGACATCTTCGCGGACGTGCCGCCCGGTCACCCGTTGTTCCGACGCTTCTCGCTGATCACCCCGGACGCGCTGCCGGATTACCTGCGCCGGCTCGCCCGCCTGCCCGCGGAGGGCCGCCTGGACGAGGCCGACAGCGTCGCGTTCCTGGCGCTGGCGCTCGCCTATGTCGAGCCGCGAATGCGCTTTGGCCTGCTCGACCAGCCGCTCAAGCTCCGCATCGTCGGTGCCCGCGGCGTAGTGCAGGCGTTCATGCACGGCCATGACGGCTGCGACATCGAATCCTACGATCCCAATCGGATCAACCCGCGCAGCACGGTGCTCGACAACCTGCTGTTCGGCCGCATCGACACGGCCCGGATGCACGGCGAGGCGATCATCCAGCGCGAGGCCCGGGCGGTGTTCCGCCAGTTCGACCTCGAGCGCCCGGTCCAGAGACGCGGCCTCGACAAGGAGGTCGGCAATCGCGGCCAGCTCCTCACCGATCGGGTGCGCGTCCGGATCGGCCTGGGCCGGGCGCTGCTGCGCGACCCGGAGATCCTGGTGGTGGACCGGGTGAGCGAGCAGCTGGAGCGTGGCGTCGAGACCTTGCTCGACGTGACCGCGGCGGTCCTGCCGCGTGCCAGCCTGGTCGCCAGCGTGTCCGGTGAGGCCGACGTCGCCCGTTTCCCCGCGCGGCTGCTGCTGCGGCCCAACGAATCCCGCCTGCGCAACGCAGCCGAGTGATCCCCGCGCTGACGGCCTGGACACCGCTGCGGTGGCGTGCGCGTTCGATCAGCCGCGACCCACGACCCGCGTCGCCCGGCGGTTTACAGTGCGGGCCGTCTCCGGCACAGGATGTCCGACATGCCCCCATTATCGGACGCGATCGCGAGTTCTGCCCGGACCCGCCCGAGCCTCGCCGGCCTGCCGCGCCTGGTGCCGCCGCACCCGGCCCTGGCGGAGCACGAGCTGCCGCTCCCGGCCTATCTGCGCTCGATCCGTGACAACGGTCTGGCGGGCTTCCCCCGGCGTGCCTTCGAGGAAGCGATCACCCGCCGCGGCCTGCTCGGCCGGTCGAGCTACGTGCTGAGCGATCCCGAGGCGATTCGCCATTTCCTGGTGGAGAACCAGGCCAACTACGCCCGCACCAGCGGCACGGTGCGGATCCTGCGCCCGATCCTTGGCGACGGGCTGCTGATCAGCGAGGGCTCGGCGTGGCGCCACCAGCGCCGGACCCTGGCGCCAGCCTTCACGCCCCGGGCGATCGACGGGCTGGTGCCGCACATCGCCGCCGCCGTGGATGACGGCATGGAGCGGATCGTTGCCGAGGCGGCGGCGGGTCCGATCGACCTGTTCATGGCCTTCCACCGGCTGGCTCTGGAGATCGCCGGCCGGAGCATGTTCTCGGTCGGCATGGATCAGTACGGCCCGGAGCTGCGCGATTTCATCGCCGAGTACAGCATCAAGATCGGCCGGCCGCATCTCCTCGATATCGTGATCCCGCCGGGCTGGCCGGTGCCGCTCGATTGGTCCCGGTCGCGCTTCCGGCGACGCTGGATCCCGTTCCTCGACCGGATCATCGCGGCGCGCCAGGCGGTGACACGCGAGGCGGGCCATTCCGGCGACCTGCTCGACCTGCTCGCCACCGCCCGCAACCCGGATACCGGCGCCCCGTTCAGTGCCGCGGAGCTGCGCGATCAGGTGGCGACCATGATCCTGGCCGGCCACGAGACCACGGCCGGGACCCTGTTCTGGGCCGCCTACATGCTGGCGCTTGCCCCCGAATTGCAGGAGCGGCTCGCCGCCGAGGCGCGAGCGGCCGACCTCACCGACCCGACCCATTGCCAGAGCGACGGGCGGCTGCCGCTCATCCGCGCGACGGTGGACGAGACGCTGCGTCTCTACCCGGCGGCCTTCGTCATCGTCCGGCGGGCCCTCGGCCCCGACACGATCGTGGGTCACCCGGTGAAGAAGAGCGACATCGTCATGGTGAGCCCGTGGGTGCTCCATCGGCACCGGACGCTCTGGTCCGATCCGGAGACCTTCGACCCCGGCCGCTTCCTGCCCGGGGCGAAACCGCCGGCCCGCTTCTCCTACCTGCCGTTCGGGGCGGGCCCGCGCGTCTGCATCGGTGCGCAATTCGCGCTGATCGAGACGGTCCTGTCGTTGGCGCGGCTGCTCGCCCGCTTCCGGCTGGAGCTGGAGGACCGCGAGCCGATCCTGCCGCACGCGGTGGTTACCACCCAGCCGCAGCGTTTCGCCAAGTTCCGGCTGATCCCGCGGGATCCGCTCAGCCCCGGATCCCCGTGATGGTCGTCGAGACCGCCCGCGGGTCGCGCATCGGCCAGCGTCCGCTCTCGACCTGAGCCAGGAACGCATCGAGCAGGTGATTGTAGGCGTCCGGCTCCTCGACGCTCAGCGCGTGGCCCGTATTGGGCAGGATCGCGAGGGCGGCCGACGGGATGACCCGCTTCAGCATCAGGCTCGGGGCGAGGCAGGGCCAGTCCTCGTCGCCCGAGACGATCAGGGTCGGCACGGAGATCTGCGCCAAGGCGTCCTGCAAGTCGTAGAGCGAGGGCCGCCCCTTCTGGACGCCGGCCTGGGTGTTGGCCGAGCCGGTCGCGGAATGCTCCGCCAGCATGCGCTTGAACTCGGCGTGCCCGCGGGGGTCCTTGGTCTCGAACTGCACGCGGGTCGGCCCGTAGGCGTAGCGCTCGGCGAAGGCCTCCATGCCGTCGCGCCGCAGGATCTCCGCCGTGGCTTCAGCCTCGGCGCGGAACATCTCCTGCCGGTCCGGCTCCGCGCCGTAGCCGCAGCCGCCGAGGCACAGGGACAGGGCGCGATCGGGGTGGCGCAGCCCGAAATGCAGGGTCGCGAAGGCACCCATCGAGATCCCGGCGACATGGGCCCGAGGCTCCCCGATGGCGTCGAGAATCGCCAGGATGTCGTCGGCGGCACGGGCCTGCGAGTAGGCCGTGACGGATTCCGGCACGTCCGAGGGCGGGTAGCCTCGGGCATTGAACGCCATCGCGCGGTACCGCCGGCCGAAATGGCGCAGCTGCGCCTCGTAGCTGCGGTGATCCCCGGCGAATTCGTGCACGAAGATCAGCGGCGTGCCGGTGCCGCTCTCTTCGTAATGAAGTCGGACACCGTCATCCGTGGTGGCGCTTGGCACGGTCAATTCCCCGACGCGGTCGACGGTCAGCCGCCGCCGTGCGGACGAGATGGGGCGGGAGCGCTGCCGGTCGAGGCCCCTCGAAAAGGCGAAGCCGCACCCGGCTCAGCGGGCGCGGCTCGCGCAGGTTCGTGTCGGCGGTGGCGCGTGCGGCCGGGCTCAAGCGGCCTTCTTGGCGGCCGGCTTCCGTCCGACCTTGTTCGCCGCGACCTCGGCGAGCTTGGCCGCCAGCTTCGCATCGAGCTTGGCCGAGGCACCGAGCGGAAGCTCGATGTCGAGGCCCAGCGTCGAGACGCCCTCGCCGCGCTCCAGGGTGACCTTCACCTTGTCCGGCTCGACCGAGACATGGTTGGCGATCACCGCCAGGATCTCCTCGCGGAGCTGGATCACCAGGTCGGGGCGACCCGACTCGGCGCGCTCATGGGCGAGGATCAGTTGCAGGCGGTCGCGGGCGACCGCGCCGGAATTGCGCTTCTGGAAGATACCGAGGATGCTCATGCCGCCCTCCGCATGAACAGCTTGTCGAGGAAGGACTTCCGCTCGGTCGGCATGCTCATCGGCACGTCCTCGCCCTTCAGCCGGCGCGCCGCATCGGCGTAGGCCCGCGCCGGGGCGCAAAGGGGGTTGTTGAGGGTGACCGGGCAGCCGAGGTTCGAGGCGCGCAGCACCTCCTGGCTCTCGGGGATGATCGCCAGCAGCGGGATCGACAGGATGTCGAGCACGTCCTCGGTCTTAAGCATGTCGCCGCGGTCGGCCCGCATTGGGTCGTAGCGGGTGAGGATCAGGTGCTTCTCCATCTCCTCGCCCTTCTCCGCCTTGGCGGTCTTGGAATCGAGGAGGCCGATGATCCGGTCGGAGTCGCGTACCGAGGAGACCTCGGGGTTGGTCACCACCACGGCCACGTCGGCGTGGTGCATCGCGAGCTGGGCGCCGCGCTCGATGCCGGCCGGCGAGTCGCACACCACCCAGTCGAACCGCTCGCGCAGCTCTTCCATCACCCGGGCGACGCCGGCATCGGTGAGCGCGTCCTTGTCGCGGGTCTGCGAGGCCGGCAGCAGGTGCAGGGTGTCGAGCCTCTTGTCCTTGATCAGGGCCTGCGGCAGCTTGGCGTCGCCGTTGACCACGTTGATGAGGTCGTAGACCACCCGGCGCTCGGCACCCATGACGAGGTCGAGGTTACGCAGGCCGACGTCGAAATCGACGACGCACACGCTCTGCCCGCCCTGCGCCAGGGCCGCTCCGAGGGCCGCGGTCGTCGTCGTCTTGCCGACGCCGCCCTTGCCCGATGTGACGACGAGAACCTTTGCCACGCGTCGATCTCCCTTGATCCTGAGCTTACTAGTCTAAGCTTGCCATTCGGATGTTGCCGCCATCGAGCCAGACCTGAGCGGCCTTGCCGCGCAGGGCCGTGCCCATGTCCTCCGCCGTCCGCACGAGGCGGTCGATCCCCAGCAACTCGGGCTCGAATTTGCGGCAGTAGATTCGTGCCCGCGGGTTGCGCGCCGCACCGGCGATCGCACGGCCCCGCAGGGCGCCGTAGACGTGGATCGACCCGCCCGCCAGGATCTCGGCTCCCGAGGAGACGGAGCCCATCACGGTGACGTCGCCGGTCGGGTTGATCACGCTCTGTCCGGAGCGCACCGAACCCTCGACGGTGATCGACGTGACCACCTGCGGCTCCGGCTCGGCGGGAGCCGCCGGGACCTCGACCTTGTCCGACGGGCGCCCCTGCACCAGCAGCGGCGGGAATCCGGACGCGACGGCGTCGATCCCCTCGATCCCCAGGACCGCGATGCCGCGGGCCTTGAGCTCGTTCATTAACGTTTCGAGCGCGTCCGGCTCGGGCTTGAGCTGGGCGCAGTCCAGGATCACGGCCCGGCCTTTCAGCAGGGTCGGCGAGCGCTTGAGCGCCGCGTCGAGACCCGCAAGCCACTCTGGAAGCGGCGGCTCGGGGGTGAGGGCCAGGCCCTTGAACGCCCGCCCGCGAAGGCTGAGCGGCCGGGGCGCAGGAGCCGCCGCTGGGGCGGTCTCCGGGTCGTCGATCGGCTCGGGGAGGGTTTCGCTCATGTCGGCCCGTTAAGAGTCCTTACCGGACCATTGACGGCGGGCATGGTTACCGAAGGGTTAAGTTTTGGATCCGGTCGGCAAATTCTGCCGGGATCCTGGGATCGGCGGACCCAGGGGTCGGTGCGGCCCGCGGCCAGAGGCGGCACACCACCGCATGGTTTCGGGCTGGCACAGTCGGATCGTACCACGCGACCGCGCAGGGTCGATCCTGGCTAAGCTCTTAGCGCGGATCGCATTTACCGATGCGACGCGGTTGCTGGGACCTGTGCGGTGAATCTGTCATGCGCGATATTCGCGGGACGCTGAACATCACCGCGCGCACCGCTTACCGCGGTTGGAAGCCCACGCGATCCCGGCGCAGCTTGGCCCGATCCTTCGCATGTTCATCGCTATCTCGGGCTGGTTCTCCCCCCTTCAGGCTCTGTCCCTGCGTCCGCGCGTGCCGTTGGCTGAGCGGCGAACGCGCGGCCACGCCGCCCGCTTTCCTCATCCCCGCTCGAACAAACCCAGCTTGATCGCATCCTCCACCAGCCGAACCTCCACGGCCTGGCCGCGGAAGGCCGGGTCGAGGTCGTCGGCCGCGCGGTAGAGGCCGTCGATCGCCACCAGTTCCGGCTCGAAGCGGCGGCACCAGATCCGCGCGCCCGGGTTGCCGGCGGCGCCCGCCACCGCCCGGCCGCGCAGGGCGCCGTAGACGTGGATCGAGCCGCCGGCGATCACCTCCGCGCCCGAGGCGACGGCGCCAAGCACGGTCACGTCGCCTTCGAGATGCAGCACGGTCTGGCCGGAGCGCACCGGTGCGTCGAGGATCAGCGAGCGCGCGGCGTTCTCCCTGGGCGCCGGCTCGGGAGGATTCTCCTCGCCCGGTATGGCAACCTCGCCCGCAGGGCGCCCCCCAGACAGGGCCGGCGGCAGATCCGGAGTCAGGATCGACGGCGGCGCGCCCTCGATGCCCAGGATCGCGATCCTGCGGGCTGCGAGTTCCGCGAGCAGGCCGTCGAGATCCTCCCGGGTGAGCTTCAGCCCGGCGAGGTCGAGGATCACCGGCCGGCCGGCGAAGAAGTTGGGTGCGCGCCGGTTCAGGGCGTCGAGGTCGCCGAACCACTCGGCCACGGGCGGTATCGGGGCCAGCACGGTGGCCATGAAGGAGCGGCCGCGGAAGCGGATCGGCGGGCGCGCCGGCTCGGATGTCGGCTGGGTCACGGGCGTTTTCGGTGGCGTGAGGATGTCTGACGCATCCATGCGGCGCGGCTGCGCCCGGGGCAATCCCGCTCGGCGCAGTGTGACGCCTTGCTCGGCCCGCCGGTGCATTTCTGTTGTAGAGAGGTCGGCCAGCCCAATCCGGACGAGACCGTTGAGCAGCGTAAACGCGCCCAGACCCTTCGTCGTCGACGACCTGACCCAGGCCAACCAGCGCCGGGCGGCCGATCCGCGGGCCTCGGCCTGGGTCTCGGCCAATGCCGGGGCCGGCAAGACCAAGGTGCTCACCGACCGGGTGGTGCGGCTGCTCCTCGACGGCGCGCCTCCGGGCCGGATCCTGTGCCTGACCTTCACCAAGGCGGCGGCCGCCAACATGGCGATCCGGGTGTTCCGCCTGCTCGGCCGCTGGGTGACGCTGGACGATTCCGCGCTCGCCGCCGAGCTGGAGGCACTGACCGGGGAGCGGGCCGACGCGGAGCGGTTGCGCATGGCCCGGCGGCTGTTCGCCCGGGCGGTGGAGACGCCGGGGGGCCTCAAGATCGAGACTCTGCACGCCCTGTGCGAGCGGCTCCTGCACATGTTCCCGTTCGAGGCGAACGTGCCGGCCCGCTTCGTGGTGCTCGACGAGACCAAGGCCCGGGAGATCTTCGACATCGAGATGGCCAACGTGCTGGCCGATGCGGTCTCGAACGGCGACACGCCGCTCAGCGCCGCGCTGGCGCGGGTCACCCCGGAGGCCACCGGCGACACCCTGCGGGCGGCGATCCGCTCCGCGTTGCGCGCGCGGAGTCTGATCGGCGACCGGGCCCGAATGGACCGGTCCTTCAAAGACTTGCACGGGGCTTTGGGGCTTGCCGCCGAAGAGAACGCGGAGGCGCTCGAGGCCGCGATCCTGGAGGGCGGCCCGGGCTGCCGCCCCGAGGATCGGGCGGCGTTGATCGAGGCTTTGCGCACCGGGAAGGCCAACGACGAGAAGCTCGCCGATGCGCTGGCGGCGGCCGAGGCCGAGCGGGTGCAATCGGAGGGCCTGGCGGACCGGTCCGAGGCGCTCGATCTCTACCGTGGGGTGTTCTTCACCCAGAAGGACGAGCCCAAGGCCGACAGCAGCCTCGGCACCAAGAGCGTCCCGGCGGCGGTGAAGGAATGCCTGATCGCCGAGCGCGACCGGCTGGCGCCGCTGTTCGATCGCCTGCGCGCCGCCCGGGCCCATGCCCGGACGCAGGCGCTGTTCCAGCTCGCCGCCGAGATCCACCGCCGGGTCGAGGCCCAGAAGGCGCGGCTCGGGGCGCTGGATTTCGACGACCTGATCCACAAGGCGCTCGACCTGCTGGACCGGGTCGGGGCCGGCTGGGTGCTGTACAAGCTCGACCGCGGCATCGACCATGTGCTGGTCGACGAAGCGCAGGATACCAACCCTGAGCAGTGGGAGATTCTGCGGGCGATCACCCAGGAATTTGCCGCCGGCGAGGGCGCCCGGGCCGGGACCCGGACCCGCTTCGCGGTGGGCGACCCGAAGCAGTCGATCTACGGGTTCCAGGGCGCTGAGCCGCGGGAATTCGCCCTCACCCGGGCGTCCTGGATCCAGGAATCGCGCGCGGCCGGTCTCACCTTCGAGGATGTGCCGCTGACCCTGTCGTTCCGCTCCACCGGCCTGGTCCTCCAGGCGGTCGACGCGGTCTTCGCCCTCGACGCGCATAACGAAGGCCTGTCCTTCGAGGATTCCGCGCGGCGGACGGTCCATGCCAGCGCCCGGCCCGGCGCGCCCGGAGCGGTGGAGCTGTGGCCGATCGCCGAGCCCGAGCCGACACCGGAGCCCGATGCGTGGACGGCGCCGGTGGACGCCCCCGAGACCAGCGCCCCAGCGATCGTCACGGCCCGCCGGGTGGCGCAGGCGGTGCGGACCTGGACATGCCAGGGCGACGCCACCGGCCGGGTCTGGCGCCCGGGCGACGTGCTGATCCTGGTGCGCAAGCGCGGGCCCGCCTTCGAGGAGGTGATCCGCGCCCTGAAGAATCTCGGCGTCCCGGTCGCCGGCCAGGACCGGCTGGAAGTCTCCGCCCATATCGCGGTGGCCGACCTCGTCGCCGCCGGGCGGGCGGGGCTGCTGCCGGCCGACGACCTGACGCTCGCCACCGCGCTCAAGACGCCGCTGGTCGGGCTCACCGACGAGGATCTGGTGCGGCTCGCCGCTCGCCGCGACCTGTCGGAGACCCTGGAGGATGCCCTGCACCGCCACGCCGAGGCCGGGGATCCGGCGGCGATCCGCGGCCTCTCCGCGCTCTCGGACTGGATCGCGCTCGCAGGGCTCCACGGCCCGTTCGGCTTCTACGCGCGGCTCCTCGGGCCGCAGGGCGGCCGGGCGAAGCTGGTCGCGAGGCTTGGCGGCGAGGCAGGGGACGCCATCGACGTGTTCCTGGCCGCCGCCGCCCAGGCCGAGACCGGCGAGGACGCGCCCTCGCTCGGCGGCTTCCTGGCCCGCTATGTCGGCACCGAGGCCGGCCACACGGTCAAGCGTGACATGGAATCGGGCCGCGACGAGGTAAGGGTGATGACCGTGCACGGGGCCAAGGGCCTCGAGGCGCCGGTGGTCGTGGTCCTAGATGGCTGCGAGCCGCTGGGGCGCAACGACCCGCCGCTGCTGCCGCTCGCCGCCAACGGCGCCGCGCTGCCGCCGGTCTGGTCGAGCGGGAAGACGCAGGATTGCGCCGCAACCGGCGAGGCCCGCGCGGCCCTGCTCGCCCGGGCGCGGCAGGAGCACAACCGTCTGCTCTACGTCGCGATGACCCGGGCGGCCGACCGGCTCATCGTGGCACCGTTCCGGGGCCACGAGCGCGAGAGCGAGGCGGCCTGGTGCCGGATGGTCCGGGCCGGCCTGGAGGCCGCCCTCGGCGCCGGCCAGGCCCTGGAGCTGCCCTACGGCCCCGCGACCTTGTGGCGGGACGGCACCGAGACGCTCCGCCCGCCGGAGATCCCGGCACAGGCGGCGGCCCGCATGCCCGAGCCGGACTGGCTACGCAGCCCGGTCCCGCCGGAGCCGGAGATCCCGGTCCTGAATCCGTCCGGTGCCCTCCAGGCGGCCGACGGCTCGCGGGTGCCGCCGCCCCGCCTGGCGGATGCCCAGGCGCGCCGCCGCGGCATCCTGATCCATTCCCTGCTGCAGCACCTGCCTCGGATCGAGACGGAGCGCCGGGAATCGGCCGGCCTCGCCTTCGTGCGGGCCCGGGCACCCGGCCTGCCGCGCCCGGTGACCTACGGCATCATCCGCTCGGTGCTGCGCCTGATCGACGATCCCGACCTCGCCCCCCTGTTTGCCCCCGACGCCCGCGCCGAAGTGAATCTCACGGGCCGCGTCTGTGCCGGCGGCGGCGAGCGGGTGGTGCAGGGCCGGGTCGACCGCCTCGCCGTATCCGCCGACACGATCCGGATCGCCGACTTCAAGACCGGCCGCCCCCCGGCCGAGGACGAGCCCCTGCCCCCCGCAGAAGCCGGCCAGATTGCGCTCTACGCGAAGCTGCTGGGCCAGATCTATCCGGACCGCACGATTCGCCCGATGCTGATCTGGACCTCGGGGCCGGTGATCCGGACCTTGAGCGGCGACGATATCCGCGCGGCTTTGGACCAAGCGGGAATCGCGGGCTGACGGGGGAGCGGTTTTCGAGGAAGGCGTACGCAACACGGCGCCATCCTCCGGAAGGGCCTTCTCCCGCGTCCCCCCGGCCGACATGTGCCAGCGCACATCGCAATGCGCGCCTCGAGGCGCCCCCATCCATCGGTGGGCGGACTGCTTGACCGGGCGGTGGGGCGTCGCCAATTCTGGTCGAACCGCGCGGGCCCCTGCCCGTCCGAGGCCGCCCGACTGGCGGCCAGTTCCGAAAGGTGACGTTATGGCGACGGTGAAAGTAACCGACGCGAGCTTCGAGCAGGACGTTCTCAAGTCCGCCGAGCCCGTCGTGGTGGATTTCTGGGCGGAGTGGTGCGGCCCCTGCCGCCAGATCGGCCCGGCGCTCGAGGAGATCGCCACCGATCTCCAAGGCAAGGTGAAGATCGCCAAGGTCAACGTTGACGAGAATCCGCAGATCGCCGCCCAGTACGGCATCCGCTCGATCCCGACGCTGCTGCTGTTCAAGAACGGCGAGCGGGTCGATCAGAAGGTCGGTGCCGCCCCCAAGGGCGACCTGTCCCGGTGGATCGGTGCACAGGTCGCCTGAGCCACTGACCCCTTCGACGTGATGAGAAAAAGAAAGCCCGGCCGCAAGGCCGGGCTTTCTCGGTTTCGGGACCCAATCCCGTGGTCCCGGGCTTGGCGCCCGGGACCAATCGTTCGGTCTTAGTACGAGCCGAACTTGTAGTTCAGGCCGGCGCGGACGACGGCGAAGTCGTTCGTGTTGCGGCTGGTGTTGCCGGTGACGGCGTAGACCGGCAGCACGGTGCCGGTGTTGAGGGCAGCGCCGACCAGCGGCAGGCCGGTGCGGTTGCGGTCGAGGCTGACGTACAGACCTTCGACCTTGAACGTCACGGCCGACGACCGGAAGAAGTTCAGGAACGAGTCGGTGGGGAGCGCGAACTCAGCGCCGCCGCCGACGGTGTAGCCGGTCTTGAAGTCGTCGCGACGGCCAGCGAAGTTCTGGAAGGCGACGCCCTGGGTGCCCTGGTCGCCGGTGGCGTAAGCGAAACCGCCGGTGGCGTACACGAGGGTCTTGTCGAAGGCGTAGCCGAGACGGCCGCGCACGGTGCCGAAGAAGTCCAGCGTGTTCAGGGTGCCGTTGACCGGGATGAAGCCCGGGTTGATGGCGGCGGCGTTCGTGGCGTAGCGCGGACGGCCACCGAAATCGAGGTACTGCGCGTCGGCCTCGAAGCCGATCACGACGCCCGAGCCCGGGGTGAACTGGTAGTTGTAGCCGATCTGGCCACCGCCGGAGAAGCCTTCGCGGTTATTGCGGTTGTAGATCAGCGACGAGCCGAGCGGCGCAAGCGCCTGATAGGGGGCGAGACCGCCGGCGGTCAGCACGGCCGGGCTACCGCCGGTCTGGACGAAGCCGCGGTTGCTGTCGGTGTCGCTGGCATCGAAAGCGTAGCCAGCGTTGATACCGAAGTAGAAGCCGGTCCAGGTGAACACCGGAACGGGGGTGAACACCGGCGGCGGCGCGGCGCGACGCGGCAGGTCGGCAGCGGAGGCCGCCGCGGTGAGCGCGGTGAACGCCGCGAGAGAGGTGAGAAGCGTCTTCATGTCTGTGATCCCCATCACAAGCCCGATCGAACCCGAAGCTAGGGGATCAAACCTATGCAGGATGTAGCTTCGCGGCCACAGCCAGGGGAAAGCGTGGCCGTGGGAGCGATTTCGCGGCGTCGAATGCGGCGAATCGACGGCGATTACCCGGCGCTAACCAAACCTTCGCGAAAAAGCCAGTGCCCAAGACTGAGGCATGACGCGCCTCACACAGGCGGCGTGTCGTTGGCCGCCAGGACCAGCCCGGCCAGGTAGAGCGAGCCGCAGATCAGGATTCGCGGGGGTTGCTCGAAGGCGATGTCCTTCACCTGGGCCAGCGCCGCCTCGATGCTCGGCGCTGTCCGGGTCGACAGGCCGACATCCTCACCGATTCGCGCTACCTCTTCGGCCGGCCGCGCCGCCATCGAGGTGGTGATCGGGACCGCGATGAGCGCCCGGGCCAGACCGACGAAGTTGCGCAGGAACCCGTCGGCATCCTTGGTGCTGAGGAGACCGACGATCAGGACCAGTGGCACGTCGCTGCGCTCGCCGAGATCGGCCATGGCGGCGGCGAGGATCCGGCCGCCGTCGATGTTATGGCCGCCGTCGAGCCACAGCTCGGCGCCGGGATCGAGTTGCGCGGCCAGCCGACCGCGTCCGAGCCGCTGCAGCCGGCCGGGCCAATCGACCTCGGTGAGGCCCCGCTCCAGGGCGGCGTTGCCGATATCGCCGAACCCGGCCGCCCGCAAAGCCGTGATCGCGGTGCCGGCATTGACCAGCTGATGGCGTCCGGCCAGGCGCGGCCGCGGCAGGTCAAACAGGTCGGTCTCGTCTTGGTAGACGAGCCGGCCGCGCTCCTCGTGGACGGAGAAATCCTGGTTTCCGATCAGGATCGGCCCCGCCCCCACGGCCTCGGCGTGCCGGCAGAGGACGGCGTCGGCCTCGGCATAGTCCTGAGCGGCGATCACGGCCGGGCAACCGCGCTTGAAGATTCCGGCCTTCTCGGCGGCCACCGACTCGACCGTGTCGCCGAGATACTCGGCATGGTCGCGGCCGATCGGGGTCACGACCGCGCAGGCCGGCTGGGCGATGACGTTGGTGGCATCGAGCCGCCCGCCCAGCCCGACCTCAAGGAGCAGCACGTCGGCCGGGCTCGCCGAGAACAGCAGCAGAGCCGCCGCCGTGGTGATCTCGAACATGGTGATCGGCTCGCCGGCATTGGCGGCCTCGCAGCGCGAGAACGCGTCGGCCAGCCGGTCCTCGTCCACGAACTGGCCGCCGCCGATCCCGCCAAGTCGAATCCTCTCGTGGAACCGGACGAGATGGGGCGAGGTGTAGACATGCGCGGCCAGGCCCCCAGCTTCGAGGATCGCCCGCATGAACGCGATGGTCGAGCCCTTGCCATTGGTCCCGGCGACGTGGATCACCGGCGGCAGGCGCCGCTCCGGATGGTTCAGCCGGGACAGCAGCCGCTCGATCCGCCCCAGCGACAGGTCGATGGTGCGCGGATGGAGCGCGAGGAATCGCGCCATGAGGGCGTCGGAGGATGCCATCGCGGCCGGCTAGGCCGCTGCCTGGGCGGGGACCGGCGCATCGCTCGTCGCGGCGTTGGTCAGCAGGCCGCAGAGGCGCGTAATCGTCTCCTTCAGGGCGTGACGGTGGACCACCTGATCGACCATGCCGTGCTCGCGCAGGTATTCCGCCCGCTGGAATCCGTCCGGCAGCTTCTCGCGGATGGTCTGCTCGATCACCCGGGGGCCGGCGAAGCAGATCAGCGCGCCCGGCTCGGCCAGGTGCACGTCGCCGAGCATCGCGTAAGAGGCAGTGACGCCGCCGGTGGTCGGGTTGGTCAGCACGACGATGTAGGGCAGACGCGCGGCGTTGAGCCGGCGCACCGCCACGGTGGTCCGGGGCATCTGCATCAGGGACAGGATGCCTTCCTGCATGCGTGCCCCGCCGGAGGCCGAGAACAGCACGTAGGGGGTGCGCTTCTCCAGGGCGGTCTCGGCGCCGCGCACGAAGGCCTCGCCGGCCGCCATGCCGAGGGAGCCGGCCATGAAGCCGAATTCCTGCGCCGCCAGGGTCATGGGCAGGCCGCCGACCCGGCCGAAGCCGATCTTGAACGCGTCCTGCAGACCGGTCTTGGCCCGGGCCTCCTTGAGGCGGTCGACGTAGCGCTTCTCGTCGCGGAACTTCAGCGGGTCTGTGGCGACCTCGGGCAGCGCCACGTCGAGCCAGGTGCCCTCGTCGAACATCATCTTGAGGCGCGCGGTGGCGCTCATCTTCAGGTGATGCTCGGAGCCCGGGATCACCCAGTGATTGGCCTCCACCTCCTTGTGGAACACCATCTGGCCGGTATCCGGGCACTTGACCCAGAGGTTCTCGGGCGTCTCGCGCTTGAACAGGGTCTTGATCCGGGGGCGCACCACCTCCGAGATCCAGTTCATCGGTTCGACCATCGACTCGCGTCCGTTCGCTTCAAGCTCGCGCTGATATCAGGTGGTGCGGTCCCCGCCGCCAGGGCGCGCGGTTCAGGCGGCCCGCTCGACCCCGCCCGCCCGGACGCCGGCGGCGAGCTCCCGGACCAGCTCCGCCACCGCCGGGACCGTGCCGGCCTGCGGCCGGCCCTCGGAATCCAGCGAGCGGACCAGGGTGTCCACCAGCGCCGAGCCGACCACGACCCCGTCGGCGCCCTTGGCGATCGCCGCCGCGTGGGCGCCAGTCTTCACCCCGAAGCCGACCACCACGGGCAGGTCGGTGTGGCGGCGGATGCGGGCGACCGCCTCCGAGACCTTGCCGAAATCCGGCGTCGCCGTGCCGGTGATTCCGGTGATCGACACGTAGTAGACGAAGCCCGCGGTGTTCGCGAGCACGGCCGGCAGGCGGCGCTCATCGGTGGTCGGCGTGGCGAGCCGGATGAAGGCGAGCCCCTTGGCAAGCGCCGGCAGGCAGAGCTCCGAATCCTCCTCCGGCGGCAGGTCGACCACGATCAGCCCATCGACCCCGGCGGAAACCGCGTCGTCGAGGAACCGCTCGACCCCGTAGGTGTGGATCGGGTTGAAGTAGCCCATCAGCACGATCGGCGTGCCGTCGTTCTCGGCGCGGAAGCGGCGGACGAGGTCGAGCGTGCCGGCCACACCTTGGCCGGCCTTAAGGGCACGCAGGCCCGCGGCCTGGATCGCCGGGCCGTCGGCCATCGGGTCGGTGAAAGGCAGGCCGAACTCCAGGATGTCGGCGCCGGCACCGGGGAGCGCCTTCAGGATCTCCAGGGAGGTCTCCGGGTCGGGATCGCCAGCCATCACGTAGGTGACCAGGACGGCCCGGTTCTCGGCGCGGGCACGGGCGAAGGTGGCGTCGATGCGGCTCGGCATGGATCTGATACGGGTTTTCGCGACGTCGGGACCGGATCCGGCCCAGGATTATCTCCGCGCTACACCATCGGCGTCGGCCCGTGAAGCGCTCGCCCCCGCGGCCACGGAGACGGCCGCCCCCGCCTTGTCCTGCCGATCGCGGACTCCATCTCCCGGCGTCCACACCCCCAGGATGATGAGGAGCGCGACATGGCGAAGGCCGACAAGCACCACATGGGCCCGGGCGGTCACGGCAAGGGTTCGGGCAGCGGCGGCATGACCGATCTGCCGGACGGCGTGCTCGGCGAGAACGAGGTCCTGAGCAACCGGGACAAGTCCCGCCACAGCGACGAGCGCGGGCTCGACGGCAAGGCGGTCCAGACCGAGCAGTACCAGGACCACGCGGCCAACCGGCAGGCGCCCGGCTCCGAGACGAAGGAGTCCTGAGGCCGGTCAACGGGGACCGGGCGGGCAGCGGCCGTGCGCGCGGTGCGGTTGTCCGCTCGCCCCGGCCCGCGTAGCCCTCGGGCATGACGACCCAAGACCTCCCGACGCGCCGCTTCGCCGCCTTCCTGTTCGACATGGATGGGACGATCATCAGCTCGATCGCCTCGGCGGAGCGAGCCTGGACGCGCTGGGCACAGAGCCACGGCCTCGACGTGGCGCGTTTCCTGCCAACGATCCACGGGGTCCGGTCCGTGGACACGATCCGCCGCCTCGGCCTGCCCGGTGTCGATCCGGAGGCCGAAGCCGCCGCGATCACCCGGGCAGAGATCGAGGATGTCGGCGACATCGCCGAGATCCCGGGCGCCCGCGCGTTCCTGCAAGCTCTGCCGCCCGAGCGCTGGGCGATCGTCACCTCGGCGCCCCGGGAGCTCGCCCTGCGCCGCCTGGACGCCGCCGGCATGCCGGTCCCGGCCCTGCTCGTCGCCGCCGAGGACATCGATCGGGGCAAGCCCGCGCCGGATTGTTTCCTGCTGGCCGCCGAGCGCCTGGGCGTCGCGGCCGCGGATTGCCTGGTCTTCGAGGATGCCCCAGCCGGCATCCAGGCCGGCGAGGCGGCAGGAGCCACCGTCGTGGTGGTCTCGGCAACCCACCATGCGCCGATCGAGACACGGCACGCCACGATCCCGGATTATCGGGCGCTGACGGTCGATGCGGCGCCGGACGGGTTGCGCGTCTTGTCCGTTGGCTGACGGTGCTCGATTCGATCGAGAGGGGCAGTTACGGACGACATACGGTCACCAAGAGTTCAGGCGCCACAATTGCCGGTGCACGCACGGAGTCATCCCGGGGCTGCCTAGCGGAGCCCTGGATCCAGATACGGCGACAGATCTCGGTTTTTGACGGCCTGTGGCTCTGGATTCCGGGCTCGCCTGCGGCGCCCCGGAATTACGCGGTCTGTTTTCGCGCCCGCGTTGCGGCGACGATAGACGTTTAGGACGGACGGCCCGATCGCCGGGTCACGTTGCCGGCAAGCGTTGACTTCTCCCCGCCGAACCACGGCAGTATCCGGGCGCAAATCCCAATATCGCGCGGGAGCATCGACCGTATGACCAAGCCGAACGGCGTCCCGGGCCTCTTCGAAACTGCGGAGGGGCAGCGGCTGGTGCAGGCGCGCACCGACCGGGCCTGGCGGCGCTGGGGTCCGTATCTCAGCGACCGGCAATGGGGCACGGTGCGGGAGGATTACAGCGCCGACGGCGAGGCCTGGGATTCCCTGCCCCACGACCATGCCCGCTCCCGGGCCTATCGTTGGGGCGAGGACGGGATCGGCGGCTTCGGCGACCGGCACCTGAACTGGTGCCTGGCGCTCGCGTTGTGGAACGGCCGCGACCCGATCCTGAAGGAGCGCCTGTTCGGCCTCACCAACGCCGAGGGCAACCACGGCGAGGACGTGAAGGAGTTGTACTACTACCTCGACGGTATTCCGACGCACGCCTTCATGCGGATGCTGTACAAGTACCCGCAGAGCGCGTTCCCCTATCAGCGCCTGGTCGAGGAGAACCGCCGCCGCGGCCTGGGCGACCCGGAATTCGAGCTCCTCGACACCGGCCTGTTCGACGAAGGCCGCTACTTCGACGTCGAGATTGCCTACGCCAAGGCCGGCCCCGACGACCTGCTGATGCGGGTCACCACCACCAATCGCGGTCCCGAGCCCGCCGACCTCACGCTGCTGCCGCAGCTCTGGGCCCGGAACCTGTGGTCGTGGAAGGCGGGGACCGAGAAGCCCGAATTGTCCGCCGGCTCGGACGGGTCGGTCTGGGCGCGTCATCCGAGCGTGGCGCCGATGCGCTTCTACGCGGAGGGCGCGGCCGAGCTGCTGTTCACCGAGAACGAGACCAACACCCACCGGCTGTTCGGCAGCGGCCCGGAGGCCGGCTTCTACAAGGACGGGATCGACCGACGCGTCGTCCAGGGCGAGGCCGGGGCGGCCAACCACCTGTCCGGCACGAAATGCGCCGCCCGCTACCACCTGCATCTCGGCCCCGGGGAGTCGCGCATTCTCCGGTTGCGCCTGCGCCCCGAGACCGCGCCGGGCGAGCCCTTCGCGGATTTCGACGCGGTGTTCGCGGCCCGCGCGGATGAGGCGGACGCGTTCTACGACGCCCTGCAGGAGTCAATCCCCGATCCCGAGATGCGGCTGGTGCAGCGGCAGGCGCTGGCCGGCATGCTGTGGTCGAAGCAGCTCTATCATTACGACGTGCGCGAGTGGCTGGCCGGCGATCCGGCCCAGCCGGCCCCCTCCCCCGCGCGCCGGCACGGCCGCAACGCCGACTGGGCGCATCTGCGCGCCAACGACATCATCTCGATGCCGGATGCCTGGGAATATCCCTGGTTCGCCTCCTGGGATCTCGCCCTTCAGGCGATCGTGTTCGCGCTGATCGATCCGGACTTCGCCAAGAACCAACTACTGCTCCTGGTGGACGAGGCCTATGCTCACCCGAACGCGGCGCTTCCGGCCTACGAATGGGGGTTCGGGGACGCCAACCCGCCGATCCACGGGCTCGCCGCCTGGCGGGTGTTCGAGATCGACCGGGCGCTCACCGGCACGCCCGACCACGTCTTCCTGAAGCGCATCTTCAACAAGCTGACCCTGAACTTCACTTGGTGGGTCAACCGCAAAGATTCCGACGACCGCAACCTGTTCCAGGGCGGCTTCCTCGGGCTCGACAATATCGGCATCTTCGACCGCTCGAAGCCGGTCGGCGACGGCGCCACCCTCACCCAGTCCGACGCGACCGCCTGGATGGCAGCCTACGCGCTCAACCTGATGCGCATCGCCATCGAGCTGGCGATGCAGGACCCGACCTACGAGGACATGGCGGAGAAGTTCTTCGAGCATTTCCTGCTCATCGCCGCGGCGACCGGCGACGGCGTCTGGGACGAGGCGGACGGCTTCTTCTACGACGTGATCGAGGCACGCGACGGGAACCGCCTGCCGATCCGGGTGCGAACCATGGTCGGGCTGATCCCAATCTTCGCGGTCACGACGATCAGCGAGCGCCATCTGGAGAAGCTGCCCTCCCTCCGGAACCGGATGGCGTTCTTCCTCAGGAACCGCCCCGATCTGGCCGCCCTGGTCTCGCGCTGGAATGAGCCCGGCGAAGGCCAGACCGTGCTGCTGTCGCTGCTGCGCGGCCACCGGCTGAAGGCGCTGCTGCACCGAGCCCTCGATCCGGCGGAGTTCCTGTCCGAGCACGGTCTGCGGGCGGTCTCGCGCAGCTACGCGGACACACCGTTCTGCTTCCCATGGAACGGCCGGGATATGGGGCTCGCCTACGAGCCGGCGGAATCGCGCTCACGCCTGTTCGGCGGCAATTCCAACTGGCGCGGGCCGGTCTGGATGCCGGTGAATTACCTGCTGATCGCCGGATTGAGGCAGTTCTACGCCTATTACGGGCCGGATTTCCGCGTGGAGGCGCCGACCGGCTCGGGGCGGACCTACTCGCTCCGGGAGATCGCGGAGACGCTTTCCCTGCGCCTCATCAGCCTCTCGACCCGCGGCCCGGACGGGCACCGGCCGGTCTACGGAGCGAGCCGGATCGAGCAGGAGGACCCGCATTTCCGCGATCTGGTCCTGTTCTACGAGTATTACGACGGCGATAATGGACGAGGCGTCGGCGCCTCGCATCAGACCGGCTGGTCCGGCCTCGTGTCGCTCCTGATCCAGGAGGTCTCGACAGCAGAGAGCCGGCCGTGACGGGCACGGCCGGCTCGATCGAACTGATGGGGCCCGCTCCTACTCGGCCGCCTGCTGCATCCGCAGCTTCTGGCCGAGCCCAATCTCGCGGGAGATCTTCGAGCGCCGGGCGCTGTAGGCCGCCGAGACCAGCGGGTAATCCACCGGCAGGCCCCACTTGGCCTTGTACGCCTCCGGGGTGAGGCCGCGCAGGGTCAGGTGCCGGCGCAGGGCCTTGTAGGACTTGCCGTCCTCGAAGCTCATGATCGTATCGGGCCGGATCGACGCGCGGATCTGCGCCTCGGTCGGCCGCTTGACCTGACGCTCGACCGGCGCATCCAGCGCGGTGATCGAGCGGTGCACCTCGGACAGAAGGCTGGGCAGGGCACCCGCCGGCACGCTGTTCTTGGTGACGTAGGCGCTTAGGATCTTTGCGGCGAGTTCGACGCTCGGGGAGGTCGTCTGCATGGTCATCTCCTAAGGTTTCTCGGTCGGACGATGCGGCTTTGTCGGGTCGTTAGGCTGCTGTGCTGTCGGCGGCCGGTGACGGAGCCCGGAACAGAAATCCGGTCCGCCATCGGGCAGCGCGTGGCGGCATTATGCGCCCGCTCGCTACGCTTACAACCACTGCGAGCATCTAATTGGCGCAGGTTTCTACTTAGAATTGATGAATACGGTCAACGCCGAATCAACATGCGGGCCTAAGAGACGGCATGGGTGCGGTATTGAGGACCCACCGGCCCTGTTGGGGCGATCATCGAGGGTGGCGGAGATGGAGGTTCTGGTCGTCGGCGCCGGCGTGGTCGGCCTGGCCGTGGGGCGGGCCTTCGCGCTGCGCGGGCACGCTGTCATTGTAGCGGAGGCCGAGGAGGCGTTCGGGACCGGCGTGTCGGCCCGCAGCTCCGAGGTGATCCATGGCGGCATGTATTACCCGTCCGGTTCCGCCCGCGCCCGACACTGCGTCGATGGCGCCGAGAAGCTATACAACTTCTGCGCGAACCACGGGGTGCCGCACCGGGCCTGCGGCAAGTTGATCGTCGCGGGCGACGATGCCGAAGCCGACACGATCGCGGCGATCCGGCAGCGGGGCGAGGCCAACGGCGTCCGCGGGCTCGAACTGCTCGACGCCGCAGCGGCGAAGCGCCTGGAGCCCAACCTCGCCTGCACCCTGGCGCTGCACGCGCCTCATACCGGGATCGTCGACAGCCACGCGCTGATGCTCGCGCTGCTCGGGGTGATCGAGGATCACGGCGGCGCCCTGGCCCTGCGCACGCCGGTGGAGCGCCTGTCCCACCGGGACGGACAGTGGCTCGCGGCTTTCGGCGGCAGCGAGCCGGTCGAGCTGGCTTTCGACGCCGTGGTCAACGCCGCGAGCTTCGGGGCGCCCGCGCTCGCCGCACGCACGGAGGGCTATCCGGTCGAGCGCGTGCCGGTGCTGCGCCTGGCGCGGGGCAATTATTTCGGCTGCACCGGCAAGCCGGCCTTCTCGCGTCTCATCTATCCCGCGCCGCGGATCGACGGCGGCCTGGGCATCCACCTCACCCTGGATCTCGCAGGCCGCACCCGGTTCGGACCCGACGTGGAATGGGTCGAGGGCTTCGACTACCGGGTCGACCCGGCCCGCGCGGACAGCTTCTACGGCGCGATCCGCCGCTACTGGCCGGGCCTGCCGGACGGGGCGCTCTACCCGGACTATGCCGGGCTGCGCCCCAAGCTCACCGGCCCAGGCGAGACGGCGGCAGACTTTCGGATCGACGGACCGGAGGAGCACGGGCTGCCCGGGATCGTCCACCTGTTCGGGATCGAGAGCCCGGGGCTGACCTCGAGCCTGTCTCTGGCGGAGGCGGTGGCCGGGCGGCTCGACGCCTGAGGCTCAGAACAGCAGGTGTAGTGCCAGGGGTGCGAGGATCGCGGTCAGGAAGGCGTTGAGCCCCATGGCGATGCCCGCGAAGGTGCCGGCGGTCTCGCTCACCTGGAAGGCCCGGGCCGTGCCGATACCGTGGGCGGCCAGCCCGGCCGCGAAGCCCCGGGCGCGCATGTCGCGGATCCGCAGGAGGTTCATCAGCGGCGTCACCAGGATCGCCCCGATGATCCCGGTGAGGATCACCAGAATCGCGGTGAGCGTTGGGTCGCCGCCCAGCGCCTCGGCGATGCCCATGGCCACCCCCGAAGTCACGGATTTCGGCGCCAGCGAGATCAGGATCGGCTGCGGGATGTCGAGGAGCCGCGCCAGCGCGATGACGACCGCCAGCGTCGTGGCCGCGCCGGCCAGGAGCGCGGCCAGCATCGGCACCAGGGCGCGCAGGACCGTGGCCCGGCGCTCGTAGAGGGGCATGGCCAGCACCACGGTCGCCGGCCCGAGCAGGAAGTGGACGAACTGCGCGCCCTCGAAATAGGTCGGATAGGGCGTGCCCGTTACCGCCAGGACGGTGCCGACCAAGATCACCGTGATCAGCACCGGGTTGGCGATCGGGTGCCGACCGGTGGCGGCCGCGATCCGGTCGGCCAGGACGTAGGAGGTTAGGGTCACGGTCAGCCACAGCAGCGGCGTGCCGGCCAGATAGACCCAGAGCGAGAAGTCGCCGTGCACCGCTCAGGCGTCCCCGTCGGGCCGGCGCCGCTCGACCCGGGACGCGACCGCACGGAACACCAGCACGGTCACCAGCAGGGACAGGGCGGTGGAGACCACGAGCACGATGGCGAGCTTGAGCCCCTGGGCCCGGAGCAGGTCGAGGCGGCCGACCACGCCGACGCCCGCCGGCACGAACATCAGCGACAGGTTCATCAGGAGCCCACGGGCCGTAGTCTCGAGGGTGCCGTCGGTGAGGGGCTTGGGCAGGATCCGGGGCAGGCCGAGGCGGCTGTCGCGCAGGAGCAGGAAGCCGAACATCAGACCCATGCCGATCACCGGCCCCGGGACCGGCACGCCGGCGCCCCGGGCCAGGATCTCGCCCAGGAGCTGGGCGAGCAGGATCAGCGCCAGGCTCGCGATCATCGTCCGACCGGGCCGCTAGACGGCGCCGACGCCCCGCTGCCCGGTTCGACGGGACGCAGCGATCGCCGCCTCGTCGAAGCCGAGCAGCCGGCCGAGGCGCTCGACCAGCGCCTCCTCGAACTCGTCGACGTTCCCGTCCGCGGCGGCGACCGACCAGGCCATGGTCAGGAGATCCTGCCGCTCGGCCTTGTTGGCCTCGTGGGGAATCATCTCGACCAGGCTCGCCAGGTCGCGGGTCTCGGCATCGACCGCGGTAGCGCGCGCGATCAGCGCCCGGGCGGCATCCGGCCCGTCGGCATAGTGGCCCTGCACCAGCCGGGACAGGCGCTCGCTCTCGGAGGGCGCCAGGATGCCGTCGACCCGGGCGACGTGCACGAGGAGCGCAGTCGCGGCGAGGTGGGTGTCGTCCACCGGCTCGGTGGCGCCGACGCCGAGGGCCTCGGTCGCGTAGGCGCGCAGGCGTGCGATCAGGGACATGTCGGCTCCGGGGGTTCCTGATGCACAGTTCGGTTCGTGGGACACGCCGTCAAGGATGCCGGATCACGTCGTCGGCCAGCGTGGCACAGCTGCATCGTTTTGGCGGTCTCAGCCCCGCGCCGCCTCGGTCGCCCCCGCGACGAGCGACGCCAGGATCGCGTCCGCCGCGCGCAGGATCGCCGGCCCGGCCTGCGCGGGGGTCCCGGCCTGGAACGGCGGCTCCGGGACGTATTCGGCGACGAGCTGCGCGGTGCGGGCGTAATCGGGGCCGCGCAGGCGGGTGGCGAGCGCCAGAGCGAGATCGAGCCCGGCCGAGATGCCGGCGCCGGTGGCGCGGTTGCGGTCGAAGACGACGCGCTCGGCCGCCGGCACGGCGCCGAGCAGCGGCAGGACGGCGTCGCGCACGCACCAGTGCGAGGTGGCGCGGTAGCCGTTCAGCAGGCCGGCCGCCCCGAGGATCAGCGACCCGGTGCAGACGCTCGTCACCCAGGTGGTGCGCGGCGCACGCGCGCGCAGGAAGGCCAGCAGCGCGGCGTCGCGCATCTGGTCGGGCGTGCCGTCGCCGCCGGGGACGAACAGGACGTCGAGATCGGGCGGGCAGGTCGCGAAGGTATGCGTCGCCACGAGGCTCAGGCCCGTATCGCTGGCGACGGAACCTTCGGCCTCTGCAACAAGGTAAAGGCTGCCGGGGGCGAGGCCGGCGAGCAGCGCCTGCGGACCGACCAGATCGAGGGCGGTCATGCCCGGATACAGCACCATGGCGATCCGGACCGGACGATCCTGCGGGATCGGGCCCGGCGCGTCGGCGGCCGCCAAGCGGACCGGCCCGAAGGCGGCAGCGGCCGCGGCGGCCGCGACCATGGCCCGGCGGCTGAGGTCCGGCGAAGTCACGCCTGGGCCGGGCGCGTCACAACGGCCAAGACGCATCCCGGTAGGCGCTGTCCCAGAACAGCCATTCGAGCCGCGTCGCCTGCGTGAACGCGCCGTGCATGCGCGCCTGCAGGGCCGGCGAGGCCGAGTCCGCCGCGCGGTCGGTGGCGGCGATCATGCCCGCCACGGCATCGGCGAAATCCTCGCCCGCATAGGTGTCGATCCAGGCGCGATACCGGTTGTCTGGCGCGGCGCGGGCGAAGATGTCGTCACCCACCGCCTTGTAGATCCAGAAGCACGGCAGCAGGGCCGCGCACAGGACCTCGAACGGCTCGGCATAGGCGGTGGCGATTAAGTAGGAAATGTAGTGGTGGCAGGCCGGGGTCAGCGGCGTGCCCGCGAAGGCTTCCGGGCCGATCCCGTAATCGCGGAAGAAGCCGCCATGCAGCGCGCGCTCGACCACGATGGCGTCCTGCGCGGCGCGGGAGAACTGGACGATCCCGTCCGGGTCCGGGGCCTTCGCGGCGGCGAGGCTCAGCGCCCGGCCGAAGCCGATCAGGTAATGCGCGTCCTGGACGATGTAGTGGCGGAACGTGGCCTGCGGCAGCGTGCCGGCGGCGAGCTCCGCGTTGAACGGCATCGTCCGGATCGTCTCGTAGGCCGCCGCGTTGCGCGCCCAGGCTGCCTGCGAGAAGGCATTCGGGCCACCGTCACCGTCGGTCAAAGGCGCATCCTCCTCAATCGCGGACGCTATCCTTGCCGCTGCGCGTGCGTGACGGCGACGTGGATCAGCTCGGCCAGGGTCCGCACGCCGAGCTTCTGGCGCATCTGCGAGCAGGCATTGGTGACGGTCTTGTAGCTCACCGACAGGTCGGCCGCGATGGCGCCGTAGGAGCGCCCTTGCGCGAGACGCGCCAGGATCTGCTGCTCCCGAGGGGTCAGCTGGGATTCCGGGGTGCGGCGGGCGTCGGCGCGCAGCATCGCCACCTCGGTGGCGAGCCGGCGGTCGAGATAGACCTCGCCGACCCGGACCTTGCCGAACGCCTCGAACAGCTCGGCCGAGGCGTGGTCCTTCAGCACGTAGCCGAGCGCCCCGGCCTCCAGCGCCCGCGCGACGATCACCGGATCGTTGTGCATGCTGAAGACCAGGATCCGCGTCTCCGGGGCGACCGCGCGGATGCGTCGGATCAGGCCGAGCCCGGCCATGCCGCTGCCCTGGAAGGTCAGGTCGCAGATCACCACCGGCGGCCGCAGCCGGTGGAAGATCCGGTAGCCGCCGACCACCGTGGTCGCCTCCGCGATGGTCTCGACCCCGGAATCCTCGAGGACCCGTCGACAGCCCTGGAGAACGATCGGGTGATCGTCGATCACGAGGACCGGCAAGCGTGTCGCGGCGGCGTCGATCTGGGAGGCGATGGCGTTCATGCGCTCGGCGCGTTGTTGTTCTCGTCGACCCGCTCGGGCGGAACGGGGATCATGATCCGGACGATTGCTCCGGGGCCGTCATTGTCAAGGCCGAAGGTACCATCCAACGCCTCGACACGCTCGCGCATCCCCGAAAGACCGAGCCCGGTGCGGTGTTCGGCCGGGATTCCGCTGCCGTCGTCGCGGATCGTGACGCGCAGCTGGCCCTCGACCTCGGTGGCTTCGGCCTCGACCCGGGTGGCGCCACCGTGGCGGACCGCGTTGGTCGCGCTCTCCTGCACGCAGCGGAACACCGTGAGATCCACGAGGTCGCCGTAGCCGCGGGCTAGGCCGTCGAACGTCCCCACGAAGGTCGTGCCCGGATGCCGCTGGCCGAAGCCGCGCAGCAGCAGGTCGAGACAGGTGGCCAGCGGCGCCTGCCCGAGCCCGTGCGGGCGCAGGCGGTTCAGCAATTCCCGGTTGACGGTCTGGACCTGCCCGACGATGGCGCTGATTTCGGCCGCCCGGGCGGCGAGTTTCTCGCGATCGGGCTCGGCGGGCCCGGAGGCGATCCGGGCGATCGAGGCCGCGTTGGCCTCCAGGGCGAACAGGCAGGGGCCGAACTCGTCGTGCAGCTCGAGCGCGGTGCGGCGGCGCTCGTCGTCTTGGGCGGTGAGCAATTGGCGGTTGAGGCGCCCGTTGGCGGCGCGGACCTCGCTCAGGGCCTCGGCGACCTTGTTGAACCGCGCGGCGATCACCGCCAGCTCGCGGGCGCCCGGGGTCTCAAGGCGCGCGGTGTAATCGTGATGTTCCAGCTGGGTCAGGCCGTCGCCGAGCCCCTGCAGCGGCGCCAGGATTCGGCCGAGCGCCAGGTAGAGCGCGATCAGCATCGCCGCGTTGATCGCCAGGGTGGTCATCGAGAGCGCCCTCGCATAGCCCCAGATCTCGTCGATCTCGTCCATCGGCTGGGTGGTGATCTGCGCGGTGCCCAGCCTCTGGCCGTTGACGACGATCGGCAGCGTATGGCGCTCGATCGGCGGCATGATCAGCTCGGCGAACCAGCGGGGTGCCTCGCGCTCGGACCGGTGCGGCGACATCGGGCTGCCGACCTGATCGCCATCCGCGTCGAGCACCGCGACTCGGACGTGGCGCAGGGTCTTGAAGCGCAGGTCCAGCGTCTGCAGCAGCGTGTCGGGCGAGGCCGCGTCGGACAGGCGGATCGTGTCGGCGACCAGGGACTCGACGGTGGCCAGCGAGGCACGGGTCTCCACGCGCACCGCATTGCGGGCGTTCAGCACGATCACCCCGCAGGAGATCAGCGCCGCCAAGGCATCAATGAACAGCACCACGGCGACGAGGCGCGCGCGGGTCGACCAATCGGCCCAGGGCCGGAAGCCGGCCCGTCGACTTGCAGGCGCGGCGTCAGGCGTCGAAATCACGGTTGCTCTTGTATCCACCGGCAGACGCATAACGAGCGCTCCGTCGAAGTCCATGCCGACCCATCCCGCCGGGCATCGGGAAGGCCGATCCGCCACCCCTTCCCGGTCGCGCCAGCAGGGCGGAACCGAATACGGATTCTTAAGCGGCTTCGCTTTATCTTGTGGATAGCCGAGCCTCGACTGGCCGGGCCTGCAATGGGCGGCGACATCTTTGCGCCGTATTGCGGTTTCTCTATCGACGGCAGAGTCGATCCATCTCCAGCGTGATGGAGAGCGGCGGCCGGTCATGGGGGGCCCGGTCGCGCGTGTCGTGCACCGTGTCAGAGACCCCGGATCATGAACGATCTCGCCCTGGACCCGTCCGACAGAAGACCGCATCGGTCGCCGGAGCCACGTCCCGGCCGCAAGCCCGGCTTGAAGCTCGTCCTCGCCGGGCTCATCGGCGCAAGTGCGATTGCAGGCTTCGGCGTCGCCGCCTCGACCCTGATGGCCGGACTGGCCGCCCCCACGCCGATCAAGCGCGCACCGATGAGCCGGGCCGCCGACTGGCCCGAGTTGAAGGACGGCCTGCCAGCCGTCGCCGGGATCGCCCCCGCGGCGCCCATCGCCTCGAAGCCCGCGGAACCGGAGAAGCCGGCCCTGCGCATGGTGGCGTTGCCGGAGGCATTGGCGCCCGCACTATCGCCCGCCCCCGCGAGCCCGGTTGTCCCGGCGCCCGCCAAGATCACGCCCTCTGCCGCGCCCGTCGCCGCAGCGACGCCGGCCCGGAGCGTGGCCGTGCCCGAGGCGCCGACCAAGCGCATTCCCACTCCGACCCCGGTGACGCCGATCGCCACCCGTCAGGTGGTCGTGCCGCTGCCGCCGACCCGAACCGCGGCGCTCCAGCCTCCGCGCGCTTCCGAGACCGTCAAGGCGCGCGACGTCGCCGTGCCCCCGGTTGCCCCCGCGGCCAAGCCGGTTGCCGCGACTCCGGCCGCAGCCCCGCCGGAGAAACCCGCCCGCAAGGCGGTCGCGGCGCACAAGCCGCCCGCCGCCGCAAAGGCCGCGGACGCTGCCAAGCCCAGTGTGAAACCCGGCGCTGCACCCGCGACGGTCGCGCAGGCCGATACAGCGGACGAGGAGACCGAGGTGCTCGGCATCAAGCTGCCGTCGCTGGCGCCCGCCGGCCGGAAGCTGCGGGAAAGCGTCGACGCGCTCGGCGACGCGGTCAAGAAAGTTTTCTGAGACCATCGACAGCGGGGGCGTCGATGCCCCCGCAAGTCGATCCAAACAGGGTCAGCTGCGGCCGGTATTCCGGCCCGGCTTGGACTCGGACCGGGGACCGGACCGCTCGGCGTGGCGCTGATGCTTGCCGGCCCGTGGGCTGGCGAACCCCTTCGGGCCGCCCGGCGCGCTCTTGCGCTCGGCCGGGGCTGCGTCCCCCGCCAGCGCCTCGACCTGGATCTCCGGCGAGCCGTTGCGGGCGAAGGCCTCGGCGAAGCGCGCGGCGGCGTTGCCGCGGATCTCGAACTTGGTCTCTCGGTCGAAGATCCGGATCGCTCCGATCTCCTGGCGGCCGATGCCGCCCCGGCGGGTGAGCATCGGCAGCAGGCGGCGCGGATCGGCATTGTCGCGCCGGCCGAGGTTGAGCCGGAACCACACGGCCGGCCCAAGGGCGGCGATCTGCTCGGGATTCATCGGATCGTAGGGCGGGCGCTCGTTGGTGCCGCGGGGCGCACGGCCCTCGCCCGGATCGCTGACCTCTTCCGGGGCCGGCAGGCGGGTGCGGTAGACCCGGGCCAGCAGGGCGGCGAGCTCTTCCGGGGTCTTGCTGGCGAGAAGGGTCCCGGCGAGCGCGACATCCTCCTCGGCCGGCGGCTCGGAGAAGAGCGGGTCGGAGAGCATGCGCTCGCCGTCGAGCTTCCGGATGTCGTCGGCCGAGGGCGGGCCGGACCAATCCGGGCTGACCTTGGCGATGGCGAACATCTGCTCGGCGCGGCGGCGCCGGGAATTCGGGATCAGGAGCACCGAGGTGCCCTTGCGGCCGGCGCGGCCGGTGCGCCCACTACGGTGCTGGAGCACCTCGGCATCGTGCGGCAGGTCGGCGTGGATCACGAGGCTGAGCGAGGGCAGGTCGATGCCGCGGGCGGCGACGTCCGTGGCGACGCAGACCCGGGCCCGGCCGTCCCGGAGCGCCTGGAGGGCGGCGTTGCGCTCGCCCTGGCCGAGCTCGCCCGAGAGCGCCACCACCGAGAAGCCGCGCTCGGTGAGGCTCGCCTGGAGATGGCGAACCGCGTTGCGGGTGTTGCAGAAGACGATCGCGGTCGGGGCGTCGGCCTCGCGCAGGAGGTTGAGCACCACGTGCTCGGTCTCCCGGGGCATGATCCGCACCGCCCGATAGGCGATGTCGGCGTGCCCCTTGCTCTCGCCCTTGATCGCCAGCCGCAGGGCGTTGCGCTGGTAGCGCTCGGCCAGGGCCTCGATCGCCTTGGGCAGGGTCGCGGAGAACAGGTAAGTTGCCCGCTCCGGCGGGGTGGCCGAGAGGATGAACTCGATGTCTTCGCGGAAGCCGAGATCGAGCATCTCGTCGGCCTCGTCGAGGACGACGGCCCGCAGGTTGGTCGGATCGAGGTTGCGGCGCTCGAGATGGTCGCGCAGGCGGCCGGGGGTGCCGACCACGATATGGGTGCCGTCGGCCATCATCCGGGCCTCGCGGCGGGGATCCATGCCGCCGACGCAGGCGGTGACCCGCCCACCGGCCGGAGCATAGAGCCACAGCAATTCGCGCTGGACCTGGAGGGCCAGCTCGCGGGTCGGAGCGATCACCAGTGCGAGCGGCGCACCGGGGGGCGGCAGCATCTCGGCCTCGCCGGCCTCTGGGCCGATGAGCATGTTGGCCATGGCCAGGCCGTAGGCCACGGTCTTGCCGGAGCCGGTCTGGGCGGAGACAAGGAGGTCGCGGGCGCCGGCAGCCGCCTCCAGCACCGCGGCCTGGACCGGGGTGGGATCGGCGTAGCCGCGCTCGGACAGGGCCCGCGCGAGGGGGGCGGGCAGGGTCGGGAAGGGCAAGTGACGGAAACTCTCAACGGCCGCGCCGCGCCCGGCAGCGCGCCATCGCGCGGCGGAGGAATCAGGCACCGGACTTTATTCGGGTTCCTAGATGGTAGCGCCAACCGGGCCCGCTGACCACTCCCGCCACGGCATGGGCCGGTTGCGCGGACTGAGTCCGGCGGGCGAGCGGTCGCCGTCCACGTCAAAATGCCGGTCGCGCTCCGCCCACCCTGGCCGTGCCGTTCGTCTGACCTAAGACACGGCCTGACTGTGCGCATTGCCGCATCAAGGCGATCCGAGCGGAGACGACCAAGACCATGACGGGAGCCCTGCGGCTGGCGGTGGCGTGGGCGACGGTTCTCGCCTTCGCGTGGTTCGGAAAGGGCTGGCTCGGCGATTTGGCGCAGCCCTGGTTCGCGGGCGGGCTGTTCGCCTGGCTTCTGGCCGTGATCGTCTGGTCGGCCTTCGGGGTTGTGCACGAGGCGGAGGACCTGGCGCACCGGCTGGGCGAACCGCTCGGCACCCTGGTCCTCACCCTGTCGATCGTGATCATCGAGGTGGCGCTGATCTCCGCCGTGATGCTCTCGGCCAAGGAGGCGCCGACGCTGGGCCGCGACACGATGTTCGCGGTGCTGATGATCGTCCTGAACGGCGTGGTCGGCCTCGGGCTGCTGATGGGCGGCCTGCGCCACCACCAGCAGAGCTACAACCTGCAGGGGGCCTCGGCCTTCCTGTCGGTGATCATTCCGCTGACCACCATCGCGCTGATCATCCCGAACTTCACCAGCTCCACCGCCGACGGCACGCTGACCACCCTTCAGGCGGTGGCCTTTTCGGTCTTCACCCTGGCGCTCTACGGCGTGTTCCTGCTGATCCAGACCAGCCGGCACAGCGATTTCTTCCAGGATGCCGATGTGGCAGCGGAAGCGGAGGCCGCCGCGGGGGCGCGCTCAGCCGGCGCCATCGGCAAGCACGTGGTCCTGCTGCTCGCCAACGTCGTGCCGATCGTCCTGCTGGCCAAGAGCCTCGCGGTGATCCTCGATCACGGCATCGCGGCCCTCGGCGCGCCCTCGGCGCTCGGCGGCGTGCTGATCGCCGCAATCGTGTTCACCCCGGAGGCGATCTCGGCCCTGCGGGCCATCGCCCGCAACGAGCTGCAGCGGGCGATCAACCTGTGCCTGGGCGCGGCGACCTCGACGGTGGGCCTCACCGTGCCGGCGATCCTCACGATCGGCCTGCTCACCGGGCAGACCGTGGTGCTCGGCCTCAAGCCCACCGAGATGACGCTGCTCGCGGTGACGCTGATCCTCAGCACCCAGACCTTCTCGGGCCTGCGCACCACGGTGCTGGAGGGCGCAGTGCACCTCGTGGTGTTCTTCGTCTACCTCGTGCTGATCTTCAGCCCCTGATCAGCTGCCGAACCGCTCGGTGCGGATCACCCCTGCCGGGACGCCCGCTGCCAGGATCAGGTCCGAGGCTGCCCCGACGAAGCGGTTCGAGCCGCAGAGAAAGACCTTTTCCGGGCGTCCGACCCGCGCCAGGGCACCGGTCACCAGGGCGGCGTCGATCCGCCGGCCGCCGGCATCCCGGGTGGTGGTGAGGTGCAGGGAGAAGCCAGTGCCGTCGTTGGCGAGGCGCTCCAGCTCGGGGAGCGCGATCGCCTCCTCGCGGGTGCGGGCGGAGTAGATCAGGGCCGCCGGGATCTGCGGCGCGACCAGAGCGCGCCTGCGCAGCATCGCCAGCAGCGGCACCACGCCGGAACCGCCGGCCCCCAGCAGCAGCGGGCCGCCATCGGGACCGTCCCAGGAGAAGGATCCGCCGATTGGCCCGCGCAGCTCGATCCGATCGCCGACCTCGGCGGCCTGCGAGAACCAGCCCGAGACCTCGCCGTCGGGCAGCGCCTCGACCATCAGCTCCAGGGTGCCGCTGCCGTCGGGCGCCGAGGCGATCGAGTAGCTGCGCTGGGCCTGGTAGCCGTCCTCGGCGGTCAGCCGGACGTCGACGTGCTGGCCGGCCCGGTAGGCCTGGGCGAGCTCGGAGCGCAGCCGAAAGCTCTTCACCTGCGGGGTGACGGGCGCGATCGCGGTGATCTCGGCCTGGTGCCAGCGGAAGACGATCGGCTCAGTCACCGGTGTAGCGCTGCTCACGCCAGGGATCCCCGTACATGTGGTAGCCGCGCAGCTCCCAGAAGCCGGCGGTGTCGGTCTGGGTGAAGCGAAGGCCCTTCACCCATTTGGCGCTCTTCCAGAAGTAGAGGTGCGGCACGAGGAGCCGCGCCGGGCCGCCGTGATCCGGGTGGATCGGCTGGCCGGCATAGCGGGTCGCCACCATGGCCCGGCCGTTCACGAGGTCGGCCACCGGCACGTTGGTGGTGTAGTCGTCGAAGGATTCCGCCAGCAGGAAGGCGGTCGGGGCTGCGATGCCGGCATCGGCCAGCAGGTCGTCGAAACTCACGCCCTCCCAGGCGGTGTCGAATTTCGACCACTTGGTGACGCAGTGGATGTCCCCCTGCCAGGTCGTCCGCGGCAGCGCCTCGAATTCCGCCCAGCTCCATGCCTTGATCGGCCGCGAGCCCTCGCGCAGCGTGAACCGCCAGGTGGCGAGATCCACGGTCGGGTTGGGGCCGATCTGCAGGATCGGGAAATCCTCGGTGAGATATTGGCCGGGCGGGATCCGCGCACCCGCCTCGGGCGGCTGCCTGCGCCCGACGAAGCCTCGTGTCACCATGCCGGCCCCCACTCTCGGTTGCTGTTCTGACGCGCCGGCCCCGGGTTTGGTGCGTCGGAACACCCCACGTCAAGTCGGGATCTGCGGCCGAACAAACGCCCCAAAGCTGAGATGTGGTAGTCAGCCTATGTCCGACCGAATCGCACCCAACAGGGGGAATGTCATGAAGTACCTTCTCGCGACGAGCCTAGTCGTCGGGAGCCTCGCCACCCTCGCGCCGGCCGCCCAGGCCCGTGACGGGATCGGCGCTGGCGGCGCGGCTGCCCTCGGCGTGCTCGGCGGCCTCGCGGTCGGCGGCGCCATCGCGTCGTCGGCCAACAACGGGTACTACCCGGGTCGCCCGGTCTACCGCGCCCCGCCGCCGGTCTACGTGGAAGAGGATTACGGCCCGGTCTGCCACTTCGAGCGCCGCCGCACCATCGATCCCTACGGCGACGTCTACATCCGACGCGTGCGCGTCTGCGAATAAGCGGCTTCTGGGGTCGCCGCGGCCAGCGCCGGCTTCAGGCGCTCGGCACAGGCGATCCCCCCAAGCACGAGAGCCAGGGCGACGGCCTGAACCGCCCCGAACGGCTCGCCGACCAGCAGGACGGCGAGGATCGCGCCGAAGATCGGCACGAGGTTGACGAACAGGCCCGCCCGGTTCGGGCCGATCAGTTCGACCCCCCGCATGAAGAACAACTGCGCCAGAAGCGACGGCCCCAGGCCGACGAAGGCGACCATCGCCCAGCCCTCCAGCCCCGGCCAGACCGCGTGCCCGGTGGCCCATTCGACGGCGAGCGGCGGCAGCGAGGTCACGAAGGCGGCGATCGCCATGGCGGCGAAGAAGGCCAAAGCCGAGACTTTCGGGCGCGTCGGCAGGAAGATCGTGTAGCCCGCGTAGAGCAGGCAGGCCCCGAACACGAGCACGTCGCCGCGGTTGAAGTCGAGGCGGGTCAGGACCGTCCAGTCGCCGTGGGTCGCCGCGATCCCGGCGCCGATCAGGGTCAGGACCACGCCGAGCATTTGCCCGAGGGTCACCGGCACCCGGTAGGCCAGCCGGTTCAGCACGATCACTAGGACGGGAATCGCGCCCTGGAACAGGGCCAGGTTGACGGCGCCGGTATGGACGCCGGCCGCGTAGAACAGGCAGTTGAAGGCTGTGTAGCCGAGGCCGCCCATCAGCAGGATGCGCAGCCAGTGCGGGCGGAGGAGCGGCCATTCCGCGGCGAGCCGGCGGGCCGCGAACGGTGCCAGCACCGTGCAGGCCACCGCCCAGCGCAGGGTCGTGATGACCTGGGGGGAGACATGGCCCGGCGCCCAGCGGCTGCTGACCGCGTTCCCGGCCCAGAGCAGGGAAGTAAGTGTGAGAAGCAGATAGGCCGGCGCGACCGAGGAGACCCGGGTCGCGCGCGCGGACGTCAACGGCGGCGGAACTGGCCGCCCCGGACCTGGGGCCGCGGGCCTGCGGAGCGCTCGTCCTTGTGCCGGAACACGAGGCGGCCCTTCTCCAGATCGTAGGGCGACATCTCAACCGTGACCCGGTCACCCGCCAGCGTCTTGATGCGGTTCTTCTTCATCTTGCCGGCCGTGTAGGCCACGATCTCGTGGCCCTGGTCGAGCTGCACGCGGTAGCGCGCGTCCGGCAGGATCTCGATCACGAGACCGTCGAACTGCATCAATTCTTCTTTCGCCATGCACCTTCTCCAGTCGGACCGTCCGGCAGCAGGCGTTCCGGCAAAACTTCTACGGCTGTCATCAAGCTCGGGAAACGCCGCAGGGCGCGGATCCGATCCGACGGACGGTCCGCGCCTGCTGAGCGACGCCGCCCGCATGTAGTCGTCACACGATCCCGCTGCAAGTCATGCTCTCATCCGTGCCCTGAGTCGTGGACATGATTCGTCGGTGTTCAAGGTCCCGGAACGTCGTTGCCGGCGTAATCGAGGCGTCCGTCCGGGGTCCGGCGCCAGATCCGCAGGGCGACGGTGCCGCCTGTGCGGTCGCCGCGGGAGTCGAACCCCACCGGACCGAGAATCGTGCGCAGCGGCGGGGCGCTGCGCAGGGCGTCGGCGAGCTTGCGACCCTCCGGGACCCGGCCGGCCTTCGGATCGGCCGCGCGGGCGCGCTCCAAAGCCTGGGCGAGCAGCTCGACCGCCGCGTAGCCCGACGCCGCCACGCTCTCGGCTTCGGGCCCGCGCGCCGGTGGCTTGCCCTTGGGGTCGGGCAGGCGCGGCGGATCGGGCGGCAGGGTCATCACGGTCCCCTCCCCGGCCGGCCCGACCGCGGCCGCGAAGGCGGGGTCGAGGATCCCGTCGCTGGCGACCAGCGTAGCGCCGAGATTGGCCTCACGCAGGGCACGGAGCAGGGTCGCCGCCTCCGGCGCGAGGCCGCCGAAATACACCGCCTCGACCCGGGCCGCCTTCAGACGGCCGACGAGATCGGCGAGGTCGCGGGTCCCACGCGGAAAGCCGTCGAACAGCACCTCCGGGGCGCCGGCCTCCTTCAGGCGCGCCGACACCGCTTCGGCGAGCCCGCGTCCGAAGGTCGAGCGGTCGTTGAGGATCGCGATGCGCCGTCCGGCAAACGCCTTGACGAGATAGCCTCCCGCCGCCCGGCCTTGCTGCGCATCGCTCGGCGCCAACCGGAACAGGTTCCACGCGCCGCGGCCGGTCAGCGGCGTGTAGGTCGCCCCCGGCGTGACCAGCAGGGCCCCCGCCTCCTCGTAGACTGGCGTCGCGGCGGCGACCGCGATGGATTCGAACGGCCCGATGACGAGCCGCACGCCGTCGGCGGCAAACTTCTTCGCGGTCGCGACCGCCTGCCGGGCGTCGCCGGCATCGTCGGCCGGCACGAGGGCGAATCTCGGCCGCCCGCCCGCGGCGCGGTTGATGTCGGCCACCGCCTGTTCGGCGCCCTGCCGCAGCCCCAGCCCGAAGGCGGCATCCGGCCCCGAGAGCGGCGCCGACAGGCCGATCCGCACCGGCGCCTGCGCGGCGGCCGGCGCCGTCATCAGGAGGCCGGCGAGGATCGGGGCGAGAGCGTGCTTCATCGATCCACGTTAAAGTCGGGCGGCCGCCGCGGGAAGCACTCATCGGGCTCGGTCCGGACGCCCCGCGGTTTCAGAACCCGTTCATCGTTGAACGGATCGGGATGCTGCCGCGCGTAAGAGCGCTGGCGGGCAGGCGCGATGTGGGAAATAAGGGCGTCGGCCGGCTCGCGACTTTGGATAGAACCGCCCGCACGCGCCGCATCGAAGCCCCTCTGGGACGATTGACGATCATGACCTCGCTGTTCGCCGGCATCCAGGACGCGCCGCTCGACCCGATCATGCGCCTGTTCGAGGCCTTCAACGCTGATACGAGCACCAAAAAGCTCAACCTCGTGGTCGGGGTCTACACGGATGCCGACGGCAAGGTGCCGCGCCTGCGCGCCGTCCAGACCGCCGAGAAGCGCTGGATCGAGAAGGGCCTGCCGAAGACCTACCGGCCGATCGAGGGCACCAAGCCGTTCCGCGACGCGGTCCAGGCCCTGCTGTTCGGCGAGGGCACCCCGATCCTGAAGCAGAACCGCACCGCGACGCTCCAGAGCATCGGCGGCACCGGTGCCCTCAAGACCGGCGCGGACGTGCTCGCCCGGCTCAATCCCGGTGCCACCGTGGCGGTGAGCAACCCGAGCTGGGAGAACCACAAGGCGCTGTTCACCCAGGCCGGCTTCACGGTCGTCGATTACCCGTATTTCTCGGCCGAGACCGGGGGCGTCGACTACCCGGCGATGCGCGCCTACCTCGAGGATCTGCCGAAGGGCTCGATCGTGGTGCTGCACGCCTGCTGCCACAACCCGACCGGTGCCGACCTGACGCCCGACGAGTGGAGCGACCTCGCGCCCCTGCTGGCCGAGCGCGGCCTGATCCCGTTCCTCGACATCGCCTACCAAGGCTTCGGCGACGGCCTCGACGCGGATGCCGCGCCGGTGCGGCTGTTCGCCGAATCCGGCCAGGAATTCTTCGTCGCCTCGTCGTTCTCGAAGTCGTTCTCGCTCTACGGCGAGCGCGTCGGCGCCCTGACGATCGTGGCCGAGAACCCGGCCATGAAGACCAAGGTCGAGGCCCTAGCCAAGCGGCTGGTGCGGGCGAGCTACTCGAACCCGGTGACTCACGGCGCGGCCATCGTCGAGATGGTGCTGACCGATCCGGAGCTGCGCGCCGATTGGGAGCGGGAGCTCGCCGAGATGCGCGAGCGGATCCGCTCGATGCGGGTGCGCATGGCCGACAGCCTCCAGCAGCGCCATCCCGAGCGCGGCTTCGACGCGATCAAGGCGCAGAAGGGCATGTTCTCCTACACCGGGCTCAGCCCCGAGGAGGCCACGCGCCTGCGCGAGGAGCACGAGGTCTACGCCCTGGAGACCGGCCGGATCTGCGTGGCGGCGGTCAACACCCACAACATCGACCACGTGGTCGATGCCATCGACGCCGTCGTGAAGGGCTGACCCGGTGGCGGCCCTCAAGCGCGTCTGCCGGTTCAATCTCTGGATCAACCCGGTCTTCGATGCGCGACTGAGGGCCGAGCCCGACATCGACCTGCAGGTCGGCGACCTGCAGGGCCCGGCGGAGACGCTCGAGGCCCTGCTGGCGCAGGCGCATGTCTTCCACGTCTCGCCGGCAAGGGACGAGCTGCCCCGCCGCTGGCACGTGACGGACGAATTGCTGGCCGGCTGCCCGAACCTGCTCGCAGTGTCGTCGGGCGGGGCGGGCTTCGACACGGTGGACGCGGCTGCCTGCACGCGCGCCGGCGTCGCGGTGGTTAACCAGGTCGGCGGCAATGCCCGCTCTGTGGCGGAGCTGGCCATCGGCCTGATGCTCGCGATTTCCCGCAAGATCTGCGTCTCGGACCGGCTGCTGCGGACGGAACGGGGCTTCTCGCGGGAATCGCTGATGGGCCACGAGATCGGCGGCGCGACCCTGGGGCTCGTCGGCATCGGCCATACCGGCCGGGAGGTCGCCAAGCTCGCCCAGGGCTTCGACATGCAGGTCCTGGCCTACGACCCGCTGCTCTCCCCGGACGAGATCCGGGCGCGCGGCGCCGAGCCGGTGAACCGGGCGCGGCTCCTGGCGGAATCCGACATCGTGTCCCTGCACTGCCCGCTCGACGACACGACCCGGGGCAGCTTCGACGCCGAAGCCTTCGCGGCCATGAAGCCCGGGGCCCTATTCATCACCACGGCGCGCGGCGGCATCCACGACGAGGCCGCGCTCGCCGAGGCTCTGGTCTCCGGCCATCTCGCCGGGGCCGGGTTAGACGTCTGGGCGCCCGAACCGCCGCCTCTGGACTCGCCTTTGCTCCGGCTCGACACCGTGGTGGCGACCTACCACACCGCCGGCGTCACCCACGAGGCGCGCCGCAACGTGGCCTCTTGGGGCGCCGAGCAGATCATCGGCCTCCTGCGGGGCGAGATTCCGCCGCGGCTGGTCAATCCGGAGGTCTGGCCGGCGGTGCTGGAGCGCCGGGCGCGGCTGCTCGGCACCCCGTAGCAAAGCCGGACTCGCGCGCAGCGGCCTTCCGCTTTGTTGCTCAGCAGCAACAGAGCGGTGACGGCGTGCAGCAGCTTTGAGTCGTTGTAAGCTGTTCGCCTACTAGATCGAAGTCATTCCAAGTTTTCGATACCCGGCATCTCAGCCGGCAAGCTTGACCGCACGGGCCCCGCTCGACCATTTCGGCGGCCGGGCAGTGTCTTGGCTTGCGAACGTGTCGACAGAACTTAATCGATTTGAACTGAACACACCGTATTGGATAACAAAGCTCGCCGCTTTCGCTATCATGATCGGAAGTTCCGCTCTATTGGGCGCGCATGAAGCCTGGGCGGAACCTGCCGTCGACGCGAATCATGAGGTCCAGCTCGAGGAACTCTCGGTCACCGGCCAAGGCGGCCCCGCCCGGGCTCCGGAGGGCTACGCGCCTGCGACCACGATCAGCGCCACCCGCACCGACACGCCCCTGCGCGATGTCCCGCAGACAATCGTGCCGGTGACCCGGCAGGTGCTGGAGGACGCCGCCGCGACGCGGATCGACACCGCCCTCGATCTGGCCGGCGTCGGCCGCTCCAACAATTTCGGCGGCCTCGGCCTGAGCGAAGTCACGATCCGCGGCTTCTCCGTATTCGAATATTACCGCAACGGCTTCCCGATCAATCGCGGCTACCCGAACACGCCCGATGTCGTGGCGATCGAGCGGATCGAGGTGCTCAAGGGGCCGTCGGCCTTCCTGTATGGCCGCGGCGATCCCGGCGGCACCTTCAACATCGTGACCAAGCAGCCCCTGGCCGAGCGCTCGCTGGCAATCGGCACACAGTACGGCGGCTACGGCGCCAAGCGCAGCACCTTCGATGCCACCGGGGCGCTCGACGAGAACGGCCAGGTGCTCGCCCGCATCACCGGCGCGGTAGAGGACAACGGCAGCTTCCGCGACTACGTGAGCGGCGACCGCTACCACGTCGCCCCCGTCATCGCGTGGAAGCCCAGCGTGGACACGACGATCACGCTGGAGGGGGCGTTCGTCAGCACCGGCACGACCTTCGACCGCGGCATCGTCCCCCTGCAGGGCCGGCTGCGCAACGTGCCGCGCTCCCGCTTCCTCGGGGAGCCCGGCCTGCCGCCGAGCGTGGTCCAGGACGCCCTTGGCCAGTTGCGGATCGAGCACCGGTTCGACCAGGACTGGGTCCTGACGGCCGGCGGTCAAGTGCGGGGCGGGAGCCTGAAGAGCTGGGGCGTCGGCGCTGCGGCCAACGGCTTCCTGCCGGACGGCCGCACCCTGCGCCGGAACCTGGAATGGCGCGACCTCAACTGGTCCGACACCGATCTGCAGGTCAACCTGGCCGGCAAGTTCGATACCGGCTTCCTGCACCACACGCTGCTGCTCGGCCTCGAATACGACCGCTACCGCTACCGGGAACGCTTCGACCGCTCGAACGCCGCCACCTACCCGTTCCTGCTCGACCTGCTGGCGCCTCGCTACGGCCAGGCACTGCCGCGCAGCCTGCCGACCATCACCAATTTCCTCCAGCACACCGAGAGCTTCGCGGGCTACGTCCAGGACCAGATCGACATCACGCCGCAGTTGCATGCCCTGGTCGGGGTCCGGGTCGAGGATGTCGGCCAGGATTCGACGTCCTACATCACAAACCGCACCACGAACCTGCGGGGCACCGAGGCGCTGCCGCGTTTCGGCCTCGTCTACGACCTGTCCGACGCGGTCTCGGTCTACGGAAACTACGCGCGCTCGTTCAAGCCCAGCACCGCCGTGGACCGGCGCGGCCAGCCCCTCGCATTCGAGGGGGGCGAGGGCTACGAGGCGGGCGTGAAGGTCGGGCTGCTCGACGGGCGGCTCAACGCCACCGCGGCCGTGTTCGACATCCGCCGCACCAATGTCCCGACCACGGATCCGGTCGATTCCGCCTTCAGCGTCGCCGCCGGCGTGGTGCAGAGCCGCGGGTTCGACCTGACCGTGGCGGGCGAAGTGGCACCCGGCCTGCGCGCGATCGGGACCTACACCCATGTCGACGCGGCGGTGGCGCGGGACAATTCGATTCCGGTCGGAACCCGGCTCGCCAACATCCCGGCCAACAGCTTCGCCATGCAGGCGGTCTACGAGATCCAGGGCGGCGACCTGAGGGGGCTCGGCTTCGGGGGCGGGCTCAACGTCGTCGGCAAGCGCGCCGCCGGAACGGCCCTGTCGACCTTCACGATGCCCGCCTACACGGTGGTCAACCTGATCTCGTATTATCAGATCACGCCGGACGTCCGGGTCTACCTCAACGTCGACAACCTGCTCGACGAGACCTACTACGACCGCGCCTTCCAGAACCGCTACGCCACACCGGGTCAGCCGCGCACCATCATGGGCGGCGTCGCGGCACGGTTCTGAGAGCTGCCGGCCCTACACCGATGCCGCCCGCATCCAGCCGAGGCCGGCCTCGGTGCCGGCGGCCGGGTGGTACTCGCAGCCGATGAAGCCGGCATAGCCCACCGCCTCCAGGGCCTCGAAAATGGGGTCGAACGCGATGGTGCCAGTGCCGGGCTCGTGACGGCCCGGATTGTCGGCGATCTGGACATGGGCGATCAGCGGCGCGTGCGCCCGGATCAGCGCGGCCGGGTCGTGGCCGAGGCAGACGCAGTGATAGGCGTCGAACAGCAGCTTGACGTTGTCCCGGCCGATCGCCCGGATCGCCTCCACAGCCTTGAGCGGGTCGTCGATCACGTAATCGGCGATGGAGCCCGGGCCGATCGGCTCGACGATTACCGTCATGCCCCGGGCCTTGGCGGCGTCGGCCGCGAAGGCGAGGTTGTCGAGATAGGTCTCCCACAGCCGCGTGGGCTCGGCCCCGGCTGGCCGGACGCCGGCCATCGGGTGGACCATCCGGCAGCCGAGCTGCTCCACATAGTCCAGGGTCGGCGCGATAGTGGAGCGGTAATAGGCGACCTTGTCCGGCAGGGCGGCGAAGCCCTTCTCACCCTTGGAGGCGTCGCCTGCCGGAAAGCCGGTCTGGACCAGGGGCACGCCGGCCCGCTCGAGCCAGCCCGCAACCTCCGCGGCCGGTGTCGCGAACAGGTTCGGATGCTCCACGGCCCGGAACCCGGCCTTGGCCGCGGCCGCGAACCGTTCGGACAAGGGCAGTTCCGTGAACAGGAAGCCGCAATGGCCGCTCAGGCGGTCGGAGAAGGCACCGAGCTTCATGGATCAGGCCCTCTCAACCGTCTCGATCATGGCGCGCATCCGGTCCACCGCCGCGTGCGGCGCGGTCAGGACCGGAATAGCGACGGCGGCGCGCACGGCCTCGGCCGCCCGGGAGGTCGAGAAATGCGCCAGCATGATCGCGTCGCAATCGGAGAGTTCCGGTGCCCGCTCGGCGATGAGCCGATTGTGCGTCTCGGCGTCGCCGGCGCGCAGGCGCGCCATGGCGTCGTCCACCAGGATCGTGCGCAGAGTCGCGGATCGGCCAGACTGGCCGACGAAGTCCTCGAACTCATCGGTCATGGTTCCGATCGAGGGGCCGAAGGTCGCTAGCATGCCGATGCGCTGGCCTTGCGCGATGGCCGCGCGGAACATCGCCTCGTTGGGCTTGAGCACCGGGACCGGCACGGTCTCGCTCAGCCGGTCGATGGCCGGCCCGAAGGCCGAGCAGGTGATCAGGATGCCGTCGGCGCCCATGTCGTGGCCGTAGCGCCCGAACCGGACGAACCGGTCGACCATGCCCGTGGAAATCTCGCCGGGCTCCTTGGCCCGGTCGAGGGACAGGCCGTCATCCAGCAGGTTGACCGTCTCGGCCTCGGGCCAGCGCTCGGCGAAGGCCGCCTGGATCGGGGCCATCGCGACCGGCGTCGCGTGCAGGAGGACGATGCGGGGGGCCATGCTGTCTCCCGGGATGTGGCGCGATTGGATGTCCGGTCGCCGTTCAGCGTCTTGTAAGCGATTTCAAAACGGTGGCAAGATATCGCCGATCCGCATCAGGCGCCGTTGGGCTTGCGCGGCGGCGCCGTGCTGGCGCGCAGGATCAGCTCGGCGTCGATCTGGGTGAGACGCACCACCGGGCGGCCCTGCATCCGGGCGATGAGGTGGTCGCTGGCGGCGTGACCGATCTCGGCGGAGTGGATGCGGATCGTGGTCAGCGGCGGGTCGAGGAAGGGCGCGAAGTCGGAATCGTTGTGGCCGATCACCGAGAGGTCACCGGGCACGTCGAGCCCCCGGGCCCGGGCCTCGATCATGGCGCCGAAGGCGATCTGGTCGGTGCCGCAGATGATCGCGGTGGGCGGCGGGCCGCCGGCCAGCATCTGGCGGAAGCCGTCGCGGCCGCCGCCGATGCCGTAGGAGATCTCGATATCGTGCTCTGGGGCGAGGCGCAGGCCGCGGGCCGCCAGCGCCTGGGCGATGCCGGTGACGCGGGCGCCGCCGCGGTCGTTGTCCTTGCGCAGGCCGGAGATCACGCCGATCCGCCTGTGGCCGAGATCCGCGAGGTAGTTCGCCGCCCGGGCCGCGGAGGCGGCGTTGTCGAAGCCGACGCACGGCCGCTCCCGCGACAGGCTGAAGGTCTGCACCATCGGGATGCCGTGCCGGGCGATGCGGGCATGGAGATCCGGATGGTGGATGTCGCCCACCAGCATCAGCCCGTCGACGCCGCGCTCCAGCAGGAAAGTCGCCTCGCGCAGCTCGTCCTCGAGGTCGTAGCCGGCATTGGCGGCGACCAGAGTGTAGCCGGCCTGCCGCAGCCGCTCCTGGAAGCTCGACAGGACGCGGACGAAGGCCTCGTTCTCGATGTTGGGCACCACTGCGCCCACCGCCATGAATCGGCGGGTCGAGAGGGCCCGGGCGGCGCCGTTGGCGACGAAGCCGAGATCCTGGGCGGCCCGCATCACGGCCGCGCGTTTGTCGGCCCGGACCCCGGCCGAGCCGTTCAGCACCCGAGAGACTGTCGCGGTGGAGACCCCGGCCCGATGGGCCACGTCCCGCGCCACCGGGCCGCGCGACAGGGGTTCGAGGATCTCTTCCGGCACGCCCAGCACTGAAATTCGACTGTCCCCATGACACCCTATCGCCGCTATGCCTCCGCGGCCAGCGATAGCGACTGGCAGTATATTGACACTCCGGTCTGGCGTTGGCTATCTGAAAGCGCTTTCAAGAACCGCACGACGCCGGTTTATTCGAACGGCGGCGGAATCCAGGGAGGAGCGGATGGCGACGTTCGACCAGCCGGCTTCCGGCCCGGGGGCGACGATGCGCGACTCGGCCACGGTGGGGCGGGCGGATGCCGAGGCGCCCGGCATTGCCGGCCCGCAGGCCCTCGTCACCAGCCTCAAGCGCAGCGACGCGGTCACGCCCTACCGGTTCCGCGACCTGCTCGCGCTCGACGATTTCGAGCGCCACGCCCGGCGGCTCCTGCCGCACATGATCTTCCAGTACGTCGCCGGCGGTGCGGAGACCGGAGCGGCGCTGGCCCATAGCCGCGGCGCCTATGCGGATTACGCTTTGGTGCCGCGGCTGATGCGCGACACGTCAGGGCGCGACACGGCCACGGAGCTCTTCGGCCAGACCTACGCGGCACCCTTCGGGGTCGGGCCGCTCGGCGGGGCCGCGTTCATCGCCTATCGCGGCGACATCGTGCTCGCCGAGGCGGCGCGGCGGATGAACCTGCCGATGATCCTCAGCGCCTCCTCGCTGATCAAGCTGGAGGACGTCTACGCCCAGAACCCGCAGGCTTGGTTCCAGGGCTACCTGCCGGGGGACCAGACCCGGATCGACCGCCTGCTCGACCGAGTCGCGGCCACCGGCTACCGCACCTTCGTCGTGACCGCCGACACCCCGACTCTGGGCAACCGCGAGCACAACACCCGCAGCGGCTTCTCGATGCCGATCAAGGTCACGCCCAAGGTCGCGTGGCAGAGCGCGACCCACCCGCGCTGGCTGCTGGGCACCGTCGCCCGGACCTTCCTCAAGCACGGCGCCCCGCATTTCGAGAACACCGAAGCCGAGCGCGGCCCGCCGATGATGTCGCAGGGCGCGGTGCGCAACACCATCGCCCGGGACCAGCTCTCCTGGAGAAACCTGGAGGCGATCCGCAAACGGTGGTCCGGCAACCTGGTGGTGAAGGGGCTGCTCGCCCCGGAAGATGTCGAGATCGCCCGCGGCTGCGGCGCCGACGGGGTCATCCTGTCGACCCATGGCGGCCGCCAGCTCGACCACGCCATCGCGCCCCTCGACGTGCTTCCGGAGATCGCCGCGAAGAAGGGCAGCCTGAAGATCATCGTCGACAGCGGCATCCGCCGCGGCACCGACGTGATGAAGGCCCTGGCCCTCGGTGCCGACTTCGTCCTGCTCGGCCGGCCGTTCATGTTCGGCGCCGCGCTCGGCGGGGCGGCGGGCGTCGAGCACGCCATGCGGATCCTCAAGGAGGAGCTGAACCGCGACATGGCGCTGATCGGGATCAACCGCCTGTCCGAGCTCAACCCGGACTTCTTGCGCCGCGTCCCGCGGCGAAGCTGACCCGGAGAATGGCATGACCGACGATGCGCTCCGCTCCCCCCTCGGCCTCGCCTTCGTCGGCTGCTTCACCACCGCGCGGCGGCGGGCCCGGGGCCGGGGCATCGACATCTACCGGGTCGGGGCCGGGCTCGAGGGCTGGACGCATCTCGGCCGGGTCGACGGGCTGGACAACCCGTCCTTCCTGGTCACCGACCCGGCCCGCTCGGTGCTCTACACGGTCCAGGGCGACGGCGCGGCGGCCACCGCCTTCGCGGTCGCGCCGGACGGTTCCCTGCCCAACCTCGGCAGCGCGGAGACCGGCGGCACCAACAGCGTCCACCAGGCGATCGACCCGAGCGGGCGGTTCCTGATCGTGGCCAATTACGCCAGCGGCACCGTGGCCCTGATGCCCCTGCGCTTCGATGGCGGCCTGGAGCCGGCCACACAGGTCCTGCCGATGCCGGGCGAGCCCGGCCCGCACCGGACCGAGCAGGCGGCCGCACACCCGCACCACGTCGTCCTGTCGCCGGACGGATGCCGCGTTCTGGTCCCCGACAAGGGCCTCGACCGGGTCTTCATCCTGCGCCTCGACGGCGACCGTTTGGAGATCGTCTCCGAGGCCGTCCTGCGCCCGGGCGCCGGCCCGCGCCACATCGCGTTCCATCCCGGCGGGGCGCTGGCCTTCCTGGTCAACGAGCTGGATTCCACCGTCGCGACCTGCCGGTGGGATGCGCAGGCCGGGACGCTCACGCCGCTTGACCTCGTCCCGACGCTGCCGCCGGACTTCTTCGGCGCGAGCACGGCGGCGGCGATCGTGGTCACACCCTGCGGGCGCTTCGTCTACGCCTCGAACCGCGGGCAGGACGGGATCGCGCGCTTCCGGGTCGAGGGCGACCGCCTCGAATCGGCCGGCTGGACGCCCTCGGGCGGCCGGGACCCGCGCTTCATGACGCTCGCGCCGGAGGGCGGCCACCTGTTGGTCGCCAACGAGCAGGGCGACGGCTTGGTCGAATTCGCCATCGACCCCGGCAGCGGCGGCCTCACCCTGACGGGCTCACGCCAGAGCCCGAGCCCCTGCACGATCGCGTTCCTGTAAAAATACAAAACAAAAACATGATGATCCCGGAGGAAACCCGATGTTCGCCAAACGATACAGGTTCCTGATCGCGACGCTGCTCTTCATCGCCGGGATCATCAACTACATGGATCGCGCCGCGCTGGGCGTGGCCGCGCCCTTCGTCAAGCAGGACCTCAACCTGTCGCCCTCCGAGCTGGGCGTGATCTTCAGCACCTTCTTCTTCGGTTACGCCCTGTTCGCCTTCGTGGGCGGCCAGCTCGCCGACCGCTACGGCCCACGCAGCGTCTACACCTGGGCGGCGACCGCCTGGTCGATCCTGTGCATGCTCACCGGCGCGGTGACCGGCTTCGCCCAGATGTTCGTGGTCCGCGCCCTGTTCGGCTTCGCCGAGGGGCCGATGAACTCGACCACGAACCGGACCATCACCACCTGGTTTCCCCGCGAGGAGACGGCCCGGACCATCGGCTTCACCTTCTCGGGCCAGACGGTTGGCAGCGCCATCGCGGCCCCCGTGGTCGGCTTGCTGGCGATCCAGTACGGCTGGCGCGTGGCCTTCATCGTGATCGGCGCCGTCGGCCTGGTCTGGGTAGTGGCCTGGCGGATCCTGATGACCGACCGGCCCCGGGACAATCCCCGGGTCTCCGCGGAGGAGATCGCGCTGGTCGAGCGCAGCCGGGCCGTGTCGCACCTCGCCGCCTCCGACCACGAGCGGTCTCTGCGCGACTACCTGTTCCTGCCGAGCACGCTGTCGCTGGGGCTGGGCATGTTCGCGGTGAACTATACCCTCTACATCTTCCTCTCGTGGCTCCCGAGCTACCTCACCGACGCCCTGCACATGCCGGTGCAGCAGATGGCGTTCGTGGCCTCGATCCCCTGGGCCTGCGGCTTCGTCGGCTATGTCGGCGGCGGCATCGTCGCCGACCTGCTGTACAAGCGCATGGACGACAAGCTGGCGGCAAGGAAGATCACCACGATCGTGCCGCTCGCCATCGCGGGCGTCGCGCTGATCGCCGTCAACGCCGCGCCGAACGCCGCGGTGGCCGTCTCGCTGATCGCACTCGCGGTGCTGATGCTGACGAGCTCGGTGCAATCCTGCTGGGCGACGATCCACGAGCTGGTGCCGGAGGCGCGGGTCGGCGGCGTGAGCGGCTTCATCCACCTGTTGAGCAACATCTCGGGCATTATCGGCCCGACCGCGACGGGATTCGCCGTGCAGTATCTCGGGGGCTATGCCAGCGCCTTCGTCATCGCCGCCCTGATCGCCGCGGCCGGCGTCATCGCCATGGCGATCTTCGTGAAACGTCCGCGCCGCCCGCAGGCGGCTCCTCCCCTCAACGCGGTGAAGACCGCCTGAACCCGGAGCGAACCCGATGAGCGCATCCCCCGATACGATCCCGCAAAAGCCCGTCCTGCTCACCGGTGCCTCGGGCGCCCTCGGACGGGTTCTGACGAAGGCGCTCGGCGCGCAGGGCTGGACGCTGCGCCTAACCGACCGGGTGCCCTTCCCCGACCCGCTGCCCGAGGGCGCGCGCTTCCAGCTCGCCGACCTCGAGGACGGCCCGGCGATCCTGCGCCTGGCGGAGGGTTGCGGCACGATCCTGCATTTCGGCGGGATCTCGGTGGAGCACCCGTTCGAGACCGTGATCGGCCCCAACATCCGCGGGCTCTACCACGCCTACGAGGCGGCCCGGCGGGAGCGCGCCCGGATGGTGTTCGCCTCCTCGAACCACGCGATTGGGTTCCACGAGCGGAAAGAGGTGCTGGACGACGACTGCGCCCTGGCGCCGGACGGCTATTACGGCCTGTCCAAGGCCTATGGCGAGATGATGGGCGGCCTGTACCGCGACAAGCACGGGGTCGAGAGCGTCTTCATGCGCATCGGCTCCTGCTTTCCGGAGCCCATCGACGCCCGGATGCTGGCGACCTGGCTGTCCTATGCCGACCTGACCCGGCTGATCACCCGCGCCACCCTGGCCCCGAGCCTCGGGCCGAAGGGATCGGTGGTGATCTGGGGTGCCTCGAACAACAGCCGCATGACCTGGTGGCGCCGGGACGGCCGCGACGTGATCGGCTGGGCGCCGCAAGACAGCGCCGATTCTTACGCCCCGGCGCTGGAAGGCAAGACCAGCGGCAACCCGGTGATCGAGCGCTACCAGGGCGGCGGCTTCACCGCCCTCGACTATTCCCGCACCGAGCCGACCGCCCGGTGATCACAGCCTCCGAGACGATGGGAGCCGGCATGGCGGACGAGCAGCAAGCGACGCGGCTGAAATGCGCCCTGGTGGTGCGGGGCGCCTTCGACGCCCATGTCGTCCCCGCCTTCGCGGCGGCGGGCGGCCGGGCGGCGATCGACTGGGCGCCCACCGCGGTGATCATGAAGGCGCTGGAGGCCGGCGAAACCGCCGACGCGGTGTTCGTGCTCTCCGACGCCATGGACCGGCTGATCGCCGCCGGAAAGGTCGAGCCGGAGACCCGGATCGATGCGGTCCGCTCCCGTTACGGCATCGCCGTGAAGGCCGGGGCGGCGCATCCCGATATCGGCAGCGTCGAGGCGCTCAAGCGGACGCTCGCCGAGGCGCGCTCGGTGGCCTATTCGCGCACCGGTGCCAGCGGGATCTACTTCGCCGGCCTGCTGCCGCGGCTCGGCCTCGAAGACGCGGTCAACGCCCGGGCGACGATCATCCCGCAGGGCTTCACCGCCGAGAAGCTGGTCTCGGGCGAGGCCGACATCGCGGTCCAGCAGATCAGTGAGCTGATGGTGGTGCCGGGCATCGAGGTGGTCGGGCCGTTCCCGGAGCCGGTCCAGGAGGTCACGACCTTCGCGGCCGCGATCCTGCGCGGCGCCGCCGACCGGGACGGCGCCCTGCGCTTCCTCGCCGGGCTGACCACCCCGGAGGCCGCCGCCGCCTACCGCGCCAGCGGCCTCGAGCCGGCTTTCTGAGACGGATCGAGGCCGCCGTCCTTGCGCGCGCAGCGAAGCAACCCGGGGACACGCATCGTTCGGGGTTGCGCGCCGTAGCCGGCCACATCGCTCACGATGACAGCCGCCAAAAACAACCCAAACAGCGAGGACACCATGGTCGCCAGCGAACAGGACCGGATCGTCCGGCAGGTGTTCTTCCGCCTGATGCCGCTGCTCTTCGTGGGCTACGTCATGGCCTATATCGACCGGATCAATGTCGGCTTCGCGGCCCTGCGAATGAACGCCGATCTCGGCATCGGGCCGGCGGTGTTCGGGCTCGGCGCCGGGATCTTCTTCATCGGCTATTTCCTCTTCGAGGTGCCGAGCAACCTGATCCTCGAGAAGGTCGGCGCGCGGCGCTGGATCGCCCGGATCATGATCACCTGGGGCCTGCTCTCGGCCGCGATGATGTTCGTGCAGGGTTCGACCAGCTTCCTGATCCTGCGCTTCCTGCTGGGTGCGGCCGAGGCCGGATTCTATCCCGGCGTGATCCTCTACCTGACCTACTGGTTCCCGAAAGCGTATCGCGCCCGGATCTTCGGCGCCTTCGCGGTGGGCATCCCGGTCTCGCTGGCGATCGGCGCGCCGCTCTCGACAACGATCATGCAGCTCGATGGGGCCTTGGGCCTCAAGGGCTGGCAATGGCTGTTCCTGCTGGAGGGCATCCCGACCACCCTGTTCGGCTTCGTGTTCCTGGCGCTGATCCCAGACCGGCCCAAGGACGCGCTGTGGCTCGCCCCGGCGGACCGCACCGCCCTGCAGACCCTGATCGATTCCGAGCAGAGCAGCGTCGCCGGCACTCACGGGACCAGCCTGCGGACGGCGCTCTCGGACCCGCGGCTGATCGCGCTGTCGTTCATCTACTTCGCCAACACCGGCGCCAATCTCGGCCTGGCGTTCTTCCTGCCGCAGATCCTGAAGAGCACCGGCCTGTCGGACATGCAGACCGGCCTGATGACCGCCGTGCCCTACCTCTTCGGCGTTGTCGGCGGGATCACCGTCGGCTGGATCTCCGACCGCTACGACGACCGCCGGATCACCCTCGCGACCGCCCTCGGCCTCACGGCGACCGGGCTGGCGCTGGCCGGCCTCGCCACCGGCTCGCTCTGGGCGGTTGCCTTCATGGCGCTCGCCGCCGCGGGGCTCTACGGCGCCAAGGCGCCGTTCTGGGCGCTGCCCTCCGTGTTCCTCAGCGGCAGCGCCGCGGCGGGCGGGATCGCGCTGATCAATTGCATCGGCAATCTCGGCGGCTTCGTCGCCCCGTCGATGGTCGGCTGGATCCGCGAGGCCACCGGCAGCTTCGAGGCCGGCCTGTACTTCCTGGCCGCGCTCGCCCTCTCGGCCGTGGTCGTGACGCTGCTGGTGGTCAATGCCCGCTTCGGCGACGCGCGGCGGCCGGCTGTCGTCCTGCCCCTTCCGGCGGCGCCGCGAACGTAACGCGCGTACGCTGACGGCCCCGGCGGCTCTAATGTCGCCGTGGGACGCATCCGGGGCTTCGCGACCGCAAAAAAGTCCTTATGCTCGTGCTGTCCGGACGCCCAATCGTGTCCGAACGGATCGCCCCTTTCATGCTGAAGACAGCCTTCGTTGCCGCCCGCGACCGTCAGAGGCTGTCGGAGATCGCGACGATCCTGATCGGCTTCGGCGTCACCCGCGTCGTGGACCGCCTCGGGCTGCGCTACCTGCCGCTGCTGCCGCGCCGCCGGCCCCGGGTCGACGTCACCCGCCTGTCCGAGCCCGAGCGCCTGCGCCGGGCGATCGAGGCCCTGGGCCCGACCTTCATCAAGTTCGGACAGGTTCTGGCGAGCCGGCCGGACCTGCTGTCGCCGGCCTGGACCGAGGAGCTGCAGAAGCTCCACAGCCAGGTCGTGCCGGTGCCGTGGGAGCAGATCGGCCCGCAGCTCGAACTGGATATCGGCGGGCCGCCCAACGAGGTGTTCGCCGAGTTCGATACCAACCCGATCGCCTCCGCGTCGATCGCCCAGGTCTACCGGGCGCGCCTGCACTCGGGCGAGGACGTGATCGTCAAGGTCCTGCGGCCGAACCTGCGCAAAATTATCGAGGCGGATCTGCGCCTGATGGCCCACGGCGCCCGGATCGTCGAGAACGAGTGGCCGGACATGGCCCGCTACCAGCCGCGCGAGCAGATGCGGCACTTGGCCGAGGGCCTGAACGGCGAGCTCGACCTTCTCAACGAGGCGCGCAACTGCGAGCTCCTGGCGCAGATCTTCGAGGACCGCGACGATATCGTCTTCCCGAAGATCCACTGGGAGTATTGTTCCGAGCGGGTCCTGGTGCAGGATTTCATCCACGGCATCCCGCCCAACGACGAGGCGGCGCTCCGCGCGGCCGGGCTCGACAAGAAGCTGCTCGCCCAGAAGGGCACCGACGCCTTCCTGCAGATGGCGCTGATCGAGGGCGTGTTCCACGCCGATCCGCACCCGGGCAACATGCTGGCGCTGCCGGGCAACAAGATCGGCTTCATCGATTTCGGCATCATCGGGCGGCTGTCGCAGCGGCGGCGCTCGCAGCTGCTGGTGCTGATCGGCGCCATGCTCAAGCAGGACGCGGACGGCCTGATGGCCGTGCTGCTGGACTGGACCGGCACCAGCAACCCGGACCTGACCCGGCTCCAGGTCTCGGCCCAGTCCTTCGTGGAGAGCCACTCCTCAATCCCGCTCAACCTCGGGCTCGTGCTCACCGACTTTATGAACATGGCCCGCGAGAACGATCTCGCCATGCCGACCGACCTGGCGATCCTGTTCAAAGGCCTGGTCACCGCCGACGGCGTGATGCGCCACCTCGATCCGGATTTCGACCTGTTCGCGGCGGCCGGCCCAACGGTCAAGGCGAGCATGCAGACGCAGTTCTCGCTGGGGGCCCTCAAGCAGAAGGCCGAGGCGTTGGGCGTCGGCCTCTACGGCGCCGCCTCCGAGCTGCCGACCCTGATCCACCTGATGCTGGTTCGCCTCAAGCAGGGCCGCGTCACCGTCGAGATCGAGGTGAAGGGCCTCGACAAGGTGACCCGCGGCATCGAGCGGGCCGCGGCCCGGGTCGCGGTGGCCCTGGTAGTGGCGGCCTTCGCCACCCAGCTGGCGCCGCGGCTGATCGACCTCGGCACGCCGGTCTTCGTCTCGATCGGCCTGGTGATCTTCATCCTCGGGATCGGCTGGCTGGTCCTATTGATGCGGAACAAGTGACGGACTTCGTCGCCACCCGAACTTGATCTTCTGGTCGCCCGGCGGCGGCGAATACACGGCTCATTTGATTATCTCAGATATCGTGCTAGCCTCGCCTACCCTTCGTTTCGTGCGGTCGCGAGCGGAGCGCGTCACCAGAAGCGGTTCAATTCGCCGGCGCGCCCGCGCTTCGACATCGCGTCGCCGCGCCACACCGTCGAAGGGTTTTTTGCGGCGCCTGCGTCGCGGGGGAATGGTAGCCGAGACGGGGGCGAGCGATGGATGCGGGCCTCGTGTTGCCGCGGGCGGACGGGACGGACCGACGCCTCGCCGCGCTGGAAGCCGAGAACCTGCGCCTGCGTGACCTGCTGATGCAGGCGACCAAACAGGCCGATGCTGAGCGGCAGCGCAGCCGGCGGCTCGGCCGCATCATCGAGGCCGCGAGCCGCGTGGAATCCGGGCGCCTCGAGCGTGAGCCGGTTCCGGCGCCGCCACCGCTCCATCACCCGGAATCCGGACGCGTCGAGACCTGGTCCGCGCCCTCCTGGGCGGGCGCGCTGACCGCCCCCGGGATGCTGCAGGTCGCGGCCGATGTCCTTGAGATCCTGGATTGCGACGGCATCCTGATCACTGCGGGCGAGAACGGTCCGGCCGGGCTCTGCGGCCGGAACCTCGCGGACTTGATCGGCCGCCCCTGGATCGACCTCTGGATCCGCGACGAGGACCGGGAGGCGGTCGCCGCGTCACTCGCCAAGGCGCGGCTCGGCGGCGCGAGCCGCTTCCAGGCCAAACTCGAGTCCGGCCGGACCGTGACCTGGTGGGATATCGCGGTGAGCCCGGTCGGCGGCCGGCCCGGTCGCCCGGACCGCATCCTGGCGGCCTCGCGCGACATCACCGAGCTGAAGCTCACCGAGGCGCGCCAGACCTTGCTGATGCAGGAACTGTCCCACCGGATGAAGAACACCCTGGCCATGGTCCAGGCGGTGGCGGCGCAAACCCTGCGCAACGCTGGCTCGCTCGAAGCCGCCGGCGAGGCGCTGGCCGCCCGGCTTCTGGCACTGGCCCAGGCCCATGACGTTCTGCTTCAGGGTTCCTTCGCAGCGGCCTCCCTGGTCGGGCTGGTCGAGGGGGCGGTGTCGCTCCATGGCGACGGCGTCGCCGGCCGGTTCCGGGTGGAGGGTGCCGACGTCACGCTCGGCCCGCGCCACGGCATGGTCCTGGCGCTGATGCTGCACGAGCTCGGCACCAACGCTGCCAAGTACGGCGCGCTCTCGGTGCCCACCGGGCAGGTGGTCATCGCCTGGGCCGTCACCGGCGCCGGCGAGGGCGCGACCCTGCGCTTCCGCTGGGAGGAGGTCGGCGGCCCGCCGGTCAGCCCGCCGACCCGGACCGGGTTCGGGACGCGCCTGATCGCCCGGAGCCTCGCCCACAGCTTCGGCGGCACCGCGCAGCTGAGCTATCCACCAACCGGAGCGGTGCTGACCTTTGAGGCGCCGCTCGCCGCCGTCACGGCCGGGTGAGGTCCTTCTCGGCGGCCTGCTTGTCGTCGCGCAGATCGCGCAGGGCCGTCACGGTGGCGTCGCGCAGCTTGCGGAGGTCCACGAGCGCGGCCGCGAAATCGCCGCCGCCCTTCGCGGATTGCTCGAAATCCCGGCACGCCCGGCTCAATTCGGCGCAGCCCAGCATGCCCGACATCGACACGAGGGTGTGCGCCTCGCGGGCGTAATCCGCCTCGCCCCGCTCCGCGCCGTCGAAGGCCGTGGCGAGGCTCGCGGTGAAACGGTCGAGCAGGCGGGCGAGCTTCTCGGTGCCGATGACACCTTCAAGTTCGTCGAGCGCGGCCCGATCGACGAGGGATTGTGACACCATCCGTCTCCGGCAGCCGATTGGCAGAACGCTTTGACAGAAGCGCGCAAACGCCGCGAGGTCCAGCGGCCGATTTCAATCGCGCACCTCTCTGCCACCGTTTCCACAGCGTGCCCACCCGGATATCCGCTTGGCCGGGGGCGGCCGGCGCCCCGGAGGCCCCTGAGCCGTGACGGCCTATACGGCCTATAGCCTGCGCGCCCGGCTGCTCGCCCTGTGGTTCCTGCTGCTGGCCTCGGCGGCGGCCACGGCCTACCTCATGTTTGGTTTCTACAGCCAATCCACCGCCGTCCAGGTTGCGCAGGCCGAGGTCGCGGTCAATCGCGCCTGCCGAGAGATCATCGACCGCTACGCCGCCCTGGCGCGCCGCAGCGAGGGCGGCATCGCCCGGGCCCAGCTTCGCCCCACCGTCGCAGCCGCGCTCGATCTCTATCCGGGCATCGAGGGCGGGGTCTGGAGCGCCGTGGAGGGGCCGGTCGCCTACGCCTATCCGACCTACGAGGGCACCGGGCCGAAGAGCGACCTGCCCGAGGCCGAGCGCGACAGCATCGCGGGGGTGAACGCCCAGGCGCTGCGGGTCGACCACGCGGTGTCGCTCCGCCGACCGAGCCGCACGCAGGTGCTGCTGATCCAGGGCTGCCCCCTGCACGGGCCGGAAGCCGGGTTGACCGCTTGGACCATGGGCCGCGCCCACGTCAACGACGGCCCGGCCTATACCCGCTTCCTGGCAGGCCTCGGATTCCTGGCCGTGACGGTGCTGGGCTCGGCGGCCTTCCTCGGGTGGTTCCTGTACGGGTTCTCGGGCCGGATCGCCCGGCTGGAGGCCGCCCTGGCGGCGCCGCGGCCGGACGGCGAGGACCTGCCGCATCTCGACCCGACCGGCGAGCGCGAGCTCGACCGTCTGGTCGACACCCTCAACGCCGCGGGCGGGCGCCTGCGGGAGGCCCGCGCCCGGGTGGTCGCCGCCGAGCGCCTGGCCGCCGTCGGCCGCCTCGCCGCCAGCATCGCCCACGAGATCCGCAACCCGATCGCGGCCATGCGGCTGAAGGCTGAGAACGCCCTGGTCAGCGGCGATCCGGCCCGTGCCACGGTGGCTCTGGAAAGCGTGCTCGGCCAGATCGCCCGGGTCGACCACCTGCTGCGCGACCTGCTCAGTCTCACCCAGGCCCGGACGCTGAACCGCACCCCCACCGACATCGCCGCGCTGCTCGCCGATTGCGCCCGGCTGCACGAGGATCTGGCGAGCGCTCGCGACGTCCGGATCGCGATCGCGGCGGAATCTTTGCCCCGGGGGGACCGACCGCAGATCGACGGGCCTCAGATCGCTCGCGCCCTCGACAATCTGCTGCTCAACGCCCTTCAGCACACGCCCCCGGGCGGTCGGGTCCGCCTCGCCGCCGAGCGGGTGACCGTCGACGGCGCGGTGCGCCTGCACCTGCGGGTGTCCGACACCGGTTCCGGCATCGACCCGGCGATCCGAGGCGGCCTGTTCGAGCCGTTCGTGACCGGCCGACCGGACGGGACCGGGCTGGGTCTCGCAATCGTGCGCGAGATCGCTCTGGCGCATCGTGGCGCGGTCAGGCTCATCGACGGTGAGCCCGAGACCACCTTCGTGCTGGACCTGCCATGGCGACCATCCTGATCGTCGACGACGATTCCGCCCTGCGCGAGGGTTTGGCCGAGACCGTCGCCGATCTCGGCCATCACCCGCTGCCGGCCGCCTCCGGGGCGGAGGCCCTGGCGCGCCTGCGCGACACGCCGGTCGCCGCGGTGCTGCTCGACCTGCGGATGCCCGGCGAGTTCGACGGCATGGCCACCCTGGCGCGGATCTGCGCCCTGCCGAGCCGGCCGCCCGTGACCGTGCTCACCGCCTTCGCGAGCCCGGCCAACACGATCGAGGCGATGCGGCTCGGCGCGCATGACCATCTCACCAAGCCGGTCGGCCGCGCCGACCTCGCGGCGAACCTCGACTCCATGCTGTCGAGCGCGCGCCCGGATCCGGGGGATACGGGCCCGGAGGGCGGGCTGATCGGGTCGAGCGCCGGCATGCGCCGGGTCCTGAAGACCATCGGGCTCGTGGCCGACACCGACTCCACCGTGCTGATCCAGGGCGAGACCGGGACCGGCAAGGAGGAGGTGGCCCGGGCACTCCACGCCTATTCCGCCCGGCGGGGCCGGCCGTTCGTGCCGATCAACTGCGCGGCGATCCCGCCCGAGCTCCTGGAGAGCGAGCTCTTCGGCCATGTCCGCGGCGCCTTCACGGGCGCGGTCGGCGACCGGGCCGGCGCCTTCCATCAGGCCGAGGGCGGCACCCCGTTCCTCGACGAGATCGGTGACATGCCCCCGCCGATGCAGGCCAAGATCCTGCGGGTGATCCAGGACCGGATGGTCACGCCGCTCGGCGGCCGCGCCGCCCGGGTCGATGTCCGCCTGGTGGCCGCGACCCACCGTGACCTGCCCGCCCTGGTGGAGGCGGGCCTGTTCCGCGCCGACCTGTATTACCGCCTCAACGTCGTGCCGTTGCTGCTGCCGCCCCTGCGCGAGCGACTGGCCGACATCGTGCCCCTGGCCGAGCATTTCCTCGCGCCCTCGGGCAAGCGTCTCAGCGCCGGCGCGGCCTCGCGGCTGCTCGCCTATGGCTGGCCCGGGAACGTCCGCGAATTGCGCAACGTCGTCGAGCGCGCGGCCGTGCTGGTCCGCTGCGGGGTAATCGCCCCCGATGCCATCGACCTGCCGGCCGAGCGGCCGGCCTCGCGGATCGAGGAGGCCGGCCTGCCCGCGGATTGGCTCGACGGCGACCTGCCTGGCGCCGTCGCGCGCCTGGAGCGCACCATGATTGCCCTCGCGCTGCGCGAGGCGGACGGCAACCGCGCCCGGGCCGCCCGCCGCCTCGGTATCCAGCGACAGCTCCTGTACGCGAAGATCGAGCGCTACGGGCTGGCGAGCCCGGGGACGGATCTGTCCGCAGAAACGACGGTGGATGTCGCAAATCCCGACGCATCGGACGCGCTGGGGAGGGGGTAAACCCCTCGGCGGCCTGAGAATCACGCCGAAACGCGCAATCTTGAACGATTCCAGGGAACTGACGGATTAAGTGGGCGTCAAGCTCGTCACGTGCCGGCCCGGGCGGGTGGGCCGCGGCGGCATGCATGCGGAGGCCAGGGAAGGATGGACAGGACCGATACCGGAGCCGCGGCGCGCGGCGCGACCGTCCGGGCTCCCTCCGCCAAGGCCCTGCGCGGCCTCGACGCCCTCAACTTCTTCCTGGCCGACGTGCGCGACGGGCTCGGGCCCTATCTGGCGATCTACCTGATCGCGGTGCGCGGGCCGGACGAGGGCTGGAACGAGGCCACCACCGGCTTGGTCATGACTATCGCGGGTATCCTCGGCCTCGTGGCTCAGACGCCGGCCGGCGCGCTCATCGACGCCACCAATCACAAGCGCGCCGTGGTGATCGGCGGCGCCATTGCGGTGACCGCGAGTTGCCTGATCCTGCCGTTCATCTCGAATTTCTACCTCGTCACCGCCACCCAATCGATCGCGGGCGTGGCCGGCACGATTTTCCCGCCGGCGCTGGCCGCGATCACGCTCGGCGTGGTCGGTCCGAAAATGTTCGCCAAGCGGATCGGCCGCAACGAGGGCTTCAACCACGCCGGCAACGCGGCATCCGCGGCTATCGCCGGGGGGCTCGCCTATTTCTTCGGGCCGATTGTCGTGTTCTGGCTGATGGGCGTACTGGCCGCACTCTCGATCGGCGCCATGCTGATGGTCCCGGCCGACGCGATCGACGACGACCTCGCCCGCGGCATGACTGAGGCGGAGGCCAAGGCGGACGAGAAGCCGTCGGGCCTGGCGACCTTGCTGCAGAACAAGCCCTTGATGCTGTTCGCCGTGCTCTGCGCGATCTTCCACCTGTCCAATGCGGCGATGCTGACCTCGGTCGGCCAGCTGCTCACCCATCTCTCCGGCAAGGACCACGCGACGTCGCTGATCGCCGTGTGCATCGTCGCGGCGCAATGCGTGATGGTGCCGGTGGCGATCTTCGTCGGCGCCAAGGCCGACATCATCGGGCGCAAGCCGATCTTCCTCGCCGCCTTCGGCGTGCTGGCTTTGCGTGGCGTCCTCTACACCCTCTCGGACAACCCGTTCTGGCTGGTCGGCGTGCAGCTTCTCGACGGGGTCGGGGCCGGGATCTACGGCGCCCTGTTCCCGATCGTCGTGGCCGACCTGACCCGGGGCGGGGGACGGTTCAACGCCGCCCAGGGCGCGGTGGCCACCGCCCAGGGTGTCGGCGCCTCGGTGAGCGCGACGCTGGCCGGGTTGATCATCGTGTCGGCCGGGTATTCCGCGGCGTTCCTGGCGCTGGCGGCGATCGCCGGGCTCGGCTTCGTCCTGTATCTGACGATGATGCCCGAGACCCGGGGCGGGGAAGCCGCCACCGGCACGCCGGATAGCGGTGCCGGCCTGCCCCCGGCCGTGCCGGCGCGCGCCTGACCGGCCGGCAGGAGCGCCCCATGTCCGCCCCCGATCCCCGCGCCGCGCCGCGGCGTGAGCCGCTCGTCTTCCTGCATGTCGGCGACCTGCATCTGCAGGATGAAGCGGCCCAGAATACCCGCGACCTGAACGCGATCCTCGACCAGATCGCCGCGATCGCCCCGCGCGACCTGTTCGACTTCGTGTACCTGCCCGGCGACTTGGCCGAGAACGGCTACGCCTCGGAATACCGGATCCTGAAGGCCGCGCTGGACCGGCATCCCGACCTGCCGGTGCGCCTGATCCCCGGCGACCACGACCGCCAGCACGGCCGGATGGACGATTTCCAGGCCTTCGCGGCGAGCCTGGTCGACCGTCTGCCGGAGCCGATGGTCTGGGACCTGGAGCAGCCGCCCTCCGGCTGCCCGGAAACCTGGCCGGTCGAACCGATCCCGCATTACTGCGCCAGCACGGATATCCAGGGCGTCCGCTGCCTGTTCATCGACATGGTCAGCCCGGGTTTCGGCCGGAAAGGCATCGGGCTGGATTTCCGGCTCGGCCGCCTGCAGACGCAGTGGCTGAACGACCAGCTCGCCGAGGCCGGTACGCAGCAGATGCCGTGCGCAGTGTTCATGCACGCCTATCCCGACGACCTGCGGGAGCCGGACGAGCGCCTCGACATCGGCGGCCTGTTCTGGGCGACGCGGGTGCGCCTCGTGGAGATGGGCCACACCCATTACAACGAGCTCGCCCCCGATGGCCGGACCCTCTACGCCGCCGCCCGCTCGGTGGGGCAGAACGAGGATGGCTCAGTCGGCTACGCGGTCGCGGCGATCGACGGGCCGGTGACGAGCTGGCGCTTCCGCGCACTGGACCGGACCGCGCCGTTCGTGCTGATCACGAGCCCCGCCGACCGGCGGGTCGCCACCCTTCCGACGTCGCCCGTGAGCAGCGGCATGGAGCTCGACGCCGAAGGGCGGATCACGGTCCGGGCACTGGTGCTATCCGATGCCCCGCCGGATTACGTCCATTGCCGGGTCGATACTGGACCCTGGCTGCTGATGGAGCGTCGTCCGGATTTGCGCTGCTACGAGGCGGCCCTGGCCTGGGACGGGGCCGGACGCAGCATCCAGGTCGAGGCGGTCGATGGACGCTGGCCCGGCCACGGCCCCGATTTCGTCGACACCGACGTGATCGAGCCGGTGATCGTCACCTCGGGCAGCGTGGCACCACCTCCGATGCCGCATAAACCGGGGAGCGATGCGGGCCGGATCCGATCCTGGGTCGGCAAGGGCGTGCGCGGCGATCAGCTCGGGCCCAACCGCTACGGCCGCAAGTGGTGATCGTGACCCAGTGGTGATCCTCACCACGACTCCGGGGGGAGATGTTTCGACGTGTTTGCTGGACTGACCCTGACACCGAACCTGGCGACCTGGGGCATCGCCGCGCTCGCCACCCTGGGCGTGATCATGCGCCCGTTCTCCTGGCCGGAGGCGATCTGGGCGGTGCTCGGCGCCGCCCTGCTGGTCGTGCTCGGCCTGCTGCCCTGGCGAGTCGCCCTGGACGGCGTCTCCAAGGGCACCGATGTCTACCTGTTCCTCGTCGGCATGATGCTGCTCGCCGAGATCGCCCGGAAGGAAGGTCTGTTCGATTGGCTGGCCAGCCTGGCGGTGCGCGCCGCCAAGGGCTCGCCGACCCGGCTGTTCCTGCTGATCTACATCGTCGGCACCGTGGTCACGGTGTTCCTGTCCAACGATGCCTGCGCGGTGGTGCTGACGCCCGCGGTCTACGCCGCCGCCAACGCCGCTGACGCCGAGCCCCTGCCCTACCTGTTCATCTGCGCCTTCATCGCCAACGCGGCGAGCTTCGTTCTGCCGATCTCGAACCCGGCCAACCTTGTGGTGTTCGCCACCGACATGCCACCCCTCGGCCAGTGGCTCGCAACCTTCGCGCTGCCCTCGGTCCTGGCGATTGTGGCCACCTACGCGGTGCTGCGGCTGACCCAAAATACCCGGCTCAAGGGCCAGACCATCAAGACCGAGGTCGAGACCGTGTATCTCGGGCTGGGCGGCAAAGTCGCGGGGCTCGGCATCATCGCCACCGCGGGCGCGCTGATCGGGGCCTCGGCCGCGGGCATCGAACTCGGCCTGCCCACCTTCGTTGCCGGCCTCGCCACGACCCTGCTGGTGGTCGCACTGAACCGCGGCGGCCTGGTCGAGGTGGTGAAAGACGTATCCTGGGCGGTGCTGCCCCTGGTGGCCGGCCTGTTCGTGCTGGTCGAGGCCCTGGAGAAGACCGGGATCCTCACCCTGCTGGCCGACACCCTGAAAGGCTACGCCCAGACCGACCCCGCCGCCACCGCCTGGGCGGGCGGCGCCATCGTCGCCTTCGGGTCGAACCTCGTGAACAACCTGCCGGCCGGGCTGCTGGCCGGGGCCGCGGTCCAGGCGGCCGAGGTCTCGCACAAGGTCGCGGGCGCGATCCTGATCGGCGTCGATCTCGGGCCGAACCTCTCGGTGACCGGTTCGCTCGCCACGATCCTGTGGCTCACCGCGATCCGCCGCGAGGGCGAGGACGTGTCGGCCTGGCAGTTCCTCAAGCTCGGCCTGCTGGTGATGCCGCCCGCCCTGGTGCTCGCACTCGGAGCCCTGCTGCTCGTCTGAGAACCCGGTCTCCGGTTCCCAGGACGACGCCTTTCCCAACCGCCTCGCCCTCTCACGACCGGAGACCGGCCCCTTGAACGCCGCCCTGCTCTATCCCTTCATCCTGGTTGCCGGTGCGCTCCAGGCGCTCGGCAATTCCATGAACGCGCGCCTGCGCGACGCGCTGGTCAATCCGTGGCTGGCGGCGACCTACTCGTTCATGCCGATCGTGATCGTGTTCACGATCCTGTTCTTCACCATGCCGACGCCGCTGCCGACGCTGCAGACCCTGGGCTCGATGCCCTGGTACGCGCCGCTCGGCGGGGTGGCCGGCGCGGTGGCGGTGTTCGGCGGGCTCGCCTTCGTCGACAAGGTCGGAGCCGGCCCGTTCAACGGCCTGACCATCACGGCCAACATCCTGACCTCCCTGGCGCTGGACAGCCTCGGCCTGTTCGGCCTCCAGGCCGGCGGCTTCAAGCCGATGCCCTGGCTCGGCGGCCTGCTGATGGTGGTGGGTATCGTGTTCATCGCCCGCGCCACCGGCCCGAAATCGGACGACGAGACGGCGGAATCGAGCGAGGGCGGCCTGATGGCCAAGCTGCTCTACCCGTTCATCCTGGTCGCGGGCTCGCTCCAGGCGGTCGGCGTGGTGCTCAACGCGCAGCTGCGCGGCGCCCTGGTGAACCCCTGGCTCGCCGCCACCGTGTCGTTCGTGCCCGTGGCCCTGGTCTTCCTCTTCGTGCTCCTGCTCCGCCCGACGCCGCTGCCGACCCGGGCGGATGTTGCGCGCGTGCCGTGGTGGGGCGCGCTGGGCGGCATCGCCGGCGCGGTTGCGGTGTTCGCCGGCCTGCTCTTCGTCGACAAGGTCGGGGCCGGCGCCTTCAACGGCCTGTTGATCACCGCGAACCTGTTCACCTCCATCGCCATCGACCATTTCGGCTGGCTCGGGATGAAGCGCGTCCGCGCCGGCATCGGCCGGCTGATCGGCGGCCTGCTGATGGCCGCGGGCATCGTGCTGATCTCGGTGTTTTGATCGGCGCGCCAGCCGCCTCGGCACCTCCGACACACGGCGGTGGCGCCTGGGAGGCGCCGGACACGCTACGTCTTTCGAGGCGCCGGGCGGGTCGGCCGGCGCGGCCTACCCCTTAAGACCATCTCGGCCCCGTGTGGGGGGCGGGCCTGCCTGGACCGTCGCTGAAGTCGAACCGGCAGACGTCCAATGATCCCGTGTCACCTTCCCGTGCTCGATGGCTGGCGCGGCTGCGCGATCCTGCTCGTGCTCGTCGGCCATTTCGCCACCAGCCGCGGGATCAATCTCGGCCGTTTCGGCGTGGAGCTGTTCTTCGTCCTGAGCGGGCGCCTGATGGCGGAGATCCTGTTCGTGCGCGCCGTGCCGCTGACGCGGTTCGTCGTCCGCCGGGCGTCCCGCATCTACCCGGCGCTGATCGGCTTCGTGCTAGCGATGAGCGGGCTCGCCATCGCCACCGGCCGTGAAGGGGAGCTCCCCGGCTATCTCGCCGCGCTGACGCTCACCTACAATTACTACCACCTGTGGTTCGCCGAGGCGCCCAATGTCGACCATGTCTGGTCGCTCTGCGTCGAGGAGCACAGCTACATCCTGCTCGGGCTGATCGCGCTGCTCTGGCGCCGGTTCGGCTTCGCCCTGCTCCCGGTGCTCGCCATTCTGGCCGGCCTGGCCTGCCTGAATGGCCTGGTCTCCACCGCGCTCGGCGGCAGCTACACGGATGTGTACTGGCGCAGCGACGTGCGGGGGGCCTCGATCCTGCTGGGGGCGGCGGCCTACCTGAAGTTCGGCCGCAGCGATCCGACGCGCGCGAGGCCGTCCTGGAGGCCCGCGGTGTTGCTCCTCCTCGGCCTGATGCTGAACGTCGACGCCGTACCGGACCCGATCAAGTACAGCCTCGGCACCGCATCGCTCGCCGCCGCGGTGGCGACGATCCCCAACGCCCCGGACGTCCTGCGCCGGGGCCTAACATCGACGCCGCTCGTCCTGTTCGGCGCCTGGTCGTACTCGATCTACCTGTGGCAGCAGCCGTTCTACGTCCTGCACGAGGCGATGGGCGGGCGCATCGCCAAGGCCCTCGTCCTGCCGGCCATCGCCCTGGGCATAATCAGCCTGTTCCTGATCGAGCGGCCGATGCGACGCTACCTCAACCGCGTGTTCGATCGCGTGGCGGGCCGGAACCGGAGCGAGGCGAAGTCGTACGCAATGCCCTGAAAACCGTCCGACTCCGCGCTCTCAAGTGCAGCCGACGCAAGACTTGGGGCAATTAAACCGCTTCCCAATACTGAGCCGCGCGCCCAGCGCGTCTCAGGATGCGGTCAAAAATGGGACAAGGCCGTCAGACCGGAGCCTAACCTCCGCCAGACGCCCGAAAGGAATACGAATTTCCCGCCCCGTTAAACCGCTGCCGCCATCTGGGGTACGGCGCCGATCATGCTGGGTGTGGGCTCGGGCGGGGCCTTGCGGGAGACGTAGTACAGATCGACCGCGCGCCAGAACGCGGTCTGCTCTTCGACGGACCGACGGGCCAAGGCCGATTCGAGGATCGCCATCGCGGCCCGTGCGGGCTCGCTCCGCTCGAGTTCGTCGAGCAGGCCGGCGAGATGCAGCATGGGGGTTTACCTCCGAACGAACCACGTCGCGGAACAACGCCCAAGCTTACGAAATGGATCCATCCGCCAGCGGATCGGGTGCACGAAACTTGCCTCGCACCGGGCGGGGTCTACGATCCCGCCCGGCGAGCCCGACTCGCGATCCCCTGTCAGACCACAAGGATCCCCGATGATCTCATGCCGAAGCGGCGCGGGCCGAGCCCTGCGCGGAGCGACCCTGGCGCTGGTGCTCGCCGGCACGCTCGGGGCGACCCCGCTCCGCGCCCGCGAGATGACGGATGCCAGCACTGCGGCGGCGGTGAAGAAGCCCAACGTGGTGATCCTGGCCACCGGCGGCACGATCGCGGGCGCGGGTGCCGACGCGGCCAACAGCGCGACCTACACGGCCGCCAAGGTGCCGGTGGACAAGCTGATCGCGGCGGTGCCGCAGGTCAGCACCATCGCCAATGTGCGCGGCGAGCAGGTCTTCCAGATCGCTTCCGAGAGCTTCACCGACGCCCAGCTGATCCAGCTCGCCAAGCGCGTCTCCGCCCTGCTCAAGCAGGACGACGTGGACGGCGTGGTCATCACCCACGGCACCGATACCCTGGAGGAGACGTCGTTCTTCCTCGACCTCGTGGTCAAGAGCGACAAGCCGATCGTGGTGGTCGGGTCGATGCGCCCGGGCACGGCGATCTCGGCCGACGGCGCCCTCAACCTGCTCGACGCCGTGACGGTGGCGGCCAGCAAGGAGGCGATCGGCAAGGGCGTAACCGTGACGATGAACGACACGATCCAGTCGGGTCGCGACGTGAACAAGCGGACCAACGTCGTCCCGAGCGCCTTCTACAGCCAGTGGGGACCGCTCGGCATGGTGATCGAGGGCAAGACCTACTTCTTCCGGTCGCTCTCCAAGCGGCACAACACCAGCTCCGAGTTCGACATCGATCAGATCGACAGCCTGCCGCTGGTCGGCATCGTCTACGGCTCCGGCAACATGATCCCCGGCATCTACGATGCCGAGGTCCAGGCCGGTGCAAAGGCGATCGTCAACGCCGGTACGGGCAACGGCTCGGTGGCCGGCTACCTCGTGGACAAGCTCAAGGACATCCGCTCCAAGGGCACGATCGTGATCCGCTCCTCGCGGGTGCCGGACGGTCTGGTCCTGCGCAACGCCGAGCAGCCCGACGACAAATACGACTGGGTCGTCGCCCACGACCTCAATCCGGCCAAGGCCAAGATCCTGGCGGCCGTGGCGCTGACCAAGACGCAGGACACCAAGGAGCTGCAGCGCATCTTCTGGGAATATTGACAGCGTCCCTTTCTCGACGCGCCGACCCTCGAACTCATCCTGAGGCGGAGGCGCGCAGCGTCACCCTCAAAGGAGCCCTCCAGGGACCACTGCGCTTTCTGGAGGACTCCTTCGAGGCCCGCTGACACGGGCACCTCAGGATGAGGGGGGAACCGGGAGATCCGAAAGCCTGCGATACTCTCGATCGTGCGCCCGACGCTCCGGCTCCCCGCGCGGCGACTGGGTTACTTCCCGCGGCGCACCCCTTAGATACCGGCGCGAGGCGGTTGCGCCGAGGGAGTCGGACGTGGCTCCGAGTCGGCGATCCGTCGGCACCCTGGACGGAGGAACCAGCATGACCGAGCTTCATCCCGAGGTCGCGGCGGTCACCGAGCGCGTCGTGGCGCGCTCCCGCGAGTCCCGGCGGACCTATCTCGACCTGATCGCCCGGGAGCGCGAGTCCGGCGTGCATCGGCCGACGCTGGCCTGCGGCAACCTCGCCCACGGCTTCGCCGCCTCCGGCGAGGACAAGCCGGCGCTCCGCGACGGCCGGACGGTGATGAATATCGGCATCGTCACCGCCTACAACGACATGCTCTCGGCGCATCAGCCCTACGGACGCTATCCCGACCAGATCAAGGTCTTCGCCCGCGAGCGCGGCGCCACCGCCCAAGTGGCGGGCGGCACCCCGGCGATGTGCGACGGGGTCACGCAAGGGCAGCGCGGCATGGAGCTGTCGCTGTTCTCCCGGGACACGATCGCGCTCTCGACCGCGGTGGGCCTGAGCCACGGCATGTTCGATGGCGCCGCGCTGCTCGGCATCTGTGACAAGATCGTGCCCGGCCTCTTGATCGGCGCGCTGCGCTTCGGCCATTTGCCGACGATTCTGATCCCGGCCGGGCCGATGCCCTCGGGGCTCGCCAACAAGGAGAAGCAGCGGATCCGCCAGCTCTACGCCGAAGGCAAGGTCGGCCGCGCGGAGCTGCTCGAATCCGAATCTGCCTCCTATCACGGGGCCGGCACCTGCACATTCTACGGCACCGCCAACTCGAACCAGATGATGATGGACATGATGGGCCTGCACATGCCGGGCGCCTCGTTCATCAATCCCGGCACGAAGCTGCGCCAAGCCGTGACCCGGGCGGCGATCCACCGGCTCACCGAGATCGGCGCCGCCGGCAATGATTACCGGCCGCTCGGCCTGTGCGTGGACGAGAAGGCGATCGTGAACGCTGCGGTCGGCCTGCTCGCCACCGGCGGCTCGACCAACCACGCGATCCACCTGCCGGCCATCGCCCGTGCCGCCGGCATCGTGATCGACTGGGAGGATATCGACCGGCTGTCGAACGCCGTGCCGCTCATCGCCCGGGTCTACCCGAACGGCGCGGGCGACGTGAACCACTTCCACGCCGCCGGCGGCATGAGCTTCGTCATGGCCGCCCTCCTCGATGCCGGGCTGCTGCACGACGACATCCTGACGGTGGCCGGCCAGTCCCTGCGCGACCATGCCCGCGACCCGAAGCTCGACGGCGACGAGCTCACCTTCGAGGACGCGGTGCCGGAAAGCCTGGACGAGACCATGATCCGCCGGCCCGACAACCCGTTCCAGCCCGATGGCGGCATGCGGCTGGTGACCGGCAATCTCGGCCGGGCGACGTTCAAGACCAGCGCGGTCGAGGAGCAGCGGCGGACCATCGAGGCCCCGGCCCGGGTCTTCTCCGATCAGGACGACGTGCTCAAGGCGTTCAAGGCCGGCGAGCTGGAGCGCGACGTGGTCGTGGTCGTCCGGTTCCAGGGCCCGCGTGCCAACGGCATGCCCGAGTTGCACAAGCTGACACCGCCGCTCGGCGTCCTCCAGGATCGCGGCCACAAGGTCGCTCTGGTCACGGACGGCCGGATGTCGGGTGCCTCCGGCAAGGTGCCGGCCGCCATCCACCTGAGCCCCGAGGCCCTGGGCGGCGGGGCGATCGGGCGGATTCGCGACGGCGACATCATCCGCCTTAGCGCAGCCGAGGGGTTGCTGCAGGTGATGGTCGACGACGCGGAGCTGGCCGCCCGCGCGGACGCGGTCCAGCCGGTCCCGGAGGCGGGAACCGGGCGGGAGCTGTTCGCTTTCATGCGCCACGGGGCCGACACCGCCGAGCGGGGCGCCTCAGCCATGCTTGCGGCCGCCGGTCTATGAACGTCGAACGGGAGAAGCCGATCATGAATGATCTGACCAGCATCGACGCGCTGATGCGCTCCGTGCCCGTCATCCCGGTCCTCGTGATGGAGGACGTGGCCCAGGCCCGGCCGATCGCCGAGGCCCTGGTCCAGGGCGGCCTGACCGCCCTGGAGGTCACGCTGCGCACGCCCGCTGCCTTGGATGTGATCCGCGAGATGACCCAAGTCGAGGGCGCGGTGGTCGGGGCCGGCACGGTCCTGAACCCGGTCGATCTCGAGAACGCCCTGGCCGCAGGCGCCGAGTTCATCGTCTCGCCGGGGCTCACCGAGCCGCTCACCGACGCCGCCAAGACCAACGGCGTGCCCTACCTACCGGGCGTCGCCACGGCAGCCGACATCATGCGCGGGCTCGATTACGGGCTCGACCGGTTCAAGTTCTTCCCGGCCGAGGCAGCGGGCGGAATCAAGGCCCTCAAGGCACTGACCGCCGTGTTCGGCCAGGTGAAGTTCTGCCCGACCGGAGGGATCACCGAGGCCACCGCGCCGGATTGGCTCGCCATCCCGTCGGTGCTGTGCGTCGGCGGAAGTTGGGTGGTGAAGCCCGGCCTGCTCGACCCGGATGCCATCAAGCGCGCCGCCCGTACCGCCGCCAACTTGCGTAAGGCTGCCTGACGACATCGACGAACGAGAACGCCCGCCGCGGTTTGAGCCGGGCGGGCGTTCCACCAAAGACCGATGCGGTTGAGCCCGATCAGCAGTCGTCGCCGCCCTTGGCCGCCTGGGCAGCGGTCGGCTTGCCGCTGGACTGGGCCTGCACGTCGGAGGGCGACGTGGCGGTGCCGGCGTTCTTCATCGCGCCGACAGTGCCGGGGGACTCAGCCTTGGCGCCCGGGGAAGTCGGGTCCTTCACGCTCGGATCGACCGTCGAGGCCTTGCTGGCTTCCTTGTCGCGCGTCACGGTCGTCCCAGTCGCGCACGGAGCCGCGAAGGCGGCGGTCGACATCAGGATGAGAGCGCCGGCGCCTGCAAGGGTCGTGATCTTGGTCATGCGTTCCTCCGATTTATTGAGCGCATGACAAACGGACCCAGCAGTCGCTGGTTCCTTAATATTTCCATCTCGCAACTTCTGCAGGGCATTTTCCCTGAGATGTCGTGACCGATTGCACTTATTCCGCCGGTTGCGGCTCCCGGCGCTCCCGCGGGGTGAAGAGATTGCCCTGCGGCTCCAGCACGATCCGCTTCTCGTGGAACGCGTCGAGCGTCGAGCGATGGCCGATGGAGACGATGGTGGTATCGGGCAGGCGCTCCCGCAGCATCCGGTAGATCTTCGCTTCCGACGGCTCGTCGAGGGAGGCGGTCGATTCGTCGAGGAACAGCCAGGCGGGCTTGGCCAGGATCGCCCGGGCGATGGCGAGGCGCTGCTGCTCGCCGCCCGACAGGCGCCGTTCCCAGGTGTCGGTCTCGTCGAGGCGGTCGACGAGATGCGGCAGCTGGGCAGCCGTCAGGGCGTCGCGGATCGCCGCGTCCGTGAACTGGTCGGTGGTGTTCGGGTAGACCACGGCGCCGCGCAGGGTGCCCTGCGGGATGTAGGGCCGCTGCGGCAGCAGCAGCGTCGATTGCCCGGCCGGCACGTCGACCCGGCCCTTGCCGAACGGCCAGATCCCGGCGATCGCCCGGAACAGCGTCGACTTGCCGGAGCCTGAGGGGCCGGTGACCAGGGTGGCGCCGCCCTTGGCGAGGGTCAGCTCCGGGGCCGAGACGATCTCGCGGCCGTCCGGTAGGGCAAGCACCAGCCCGCGGGCGGTGACGCCGTTGGCGGTCTCGTTGCCCTGGACAAGCCCGTAGCCCGCCGCCTCCAGCGCCTCGGCCTTGCTCATGGCCCGGCGGAAGGACCCGAGACGGATGGTGTTGGCCTTGTAGGACGCGAGGGTCGTGTAGGAATCCACGAAGAAGGATAGCGAGCTCTGCACCTGCGAGAAGGCCTGCGAGGTCTGCTGCAGCGCGCCCAGAGTAATCTTTTTCGCGAAAAAGGACGGCGCGGCGAGCACCATCGGGAAGATCACGCTCGCCTGCCGGTAGCTGAACGTGAAGGCAATCAGCTTGATGCGGCGGAAGATGATGCCGACATAATTGTCGATGATCATGTGGAACAGCGAGCCGAGCCGCGTGGCTTCCGCGCGCTCGCCGCGCAGCAGCGCGATCTGCTCCGAGTAGATCCGGTTGCGGGCCAGCGAGAAGCGGAAATCGGCCTCGACCTGCTCCTGTCGGAAGTTGAGCCCAATCAGGGGCCGGCCGATCAGGTGGGTGAGCCAGGTGCCGACCACTGCGTAAGCGATGACCAGCCAGACCAGGAAGCCCGGGATCACCGTATCGGTGAACGGCACGACGAAGTCGCGCGACAGGGTCCACAGGATCACGATGAACGAGACGAGCTGCGCCGCCTGGCTGAGCAGCCTGATCGACAGGCTCGCGGTCTGCTGGATGAACAGGTTGACGTCAGCCTGGATACGCTGATCCGGGTTGTCCGCCTCCTCGTCGGTGAACGGGATGCGGTAATGGGTGCCGTTGCCGAGCCAGCGCTCGTACAGGCTGTGCGTCAGCCAAGTGCGCCAGCGGATGTGCAGGGAGGAATCGACGAACAGGTCGAACATGCCGATGGCGATGTTGAGCATCGCCAACGGGATAAAGATCCAGAGCAACTGGTACCAGAACGCCGCCGCGTCATATTCCTGCAGCGAGTTGTAGATGTCGCGGTAGAAGAAATTGAACCGCAGGGTCAGCGCCACGTCGGCGAAGTTCACGAAGATCGACAGCGCGACGAGGTTGCGGCCGATCCGGCCCTCGGTGCTGCCGAACCAGCGGAACAGGCCGATCTCCTTGGTCGGCTTGTCCCGATTGGCGAAATACGGATCGGCGATGTCGGTGATCGCCCGGATCGGCCCGAGATACGACACGCCGAGCACGATGGCGCCGAACACCACGGCGCCGGTGGCGGCAAAATCGGGCGGCAGCAGCGCGGCCACGACCGGGGGCAGAAGGCCCATGGCGGCCACCGTCTTCATGCCGGCCAGCAGCAGGTAGCCGAGCCCGTAGACCGAGACGAAGACCTTCAGATAGGCGGAGATGCCGTTGGCCGCGATCAGGATGCCGGCCATCACGAAGCCGGCGAGCGACACGTAGAGCGGCGGGCTGGGGATCCCCGGAAGCGCCAGCAGGATCAGCGCGGCCACGGCCGTCAGCACGGCCTGGATCCCGAGCCCGGTCCTGAGTGAAGCCACGCGTGTCTCCCGCCTAACGTGAGCGCCCATTCGGGAACGCAACCCGGCGGCCTTGGCCCTGGGTCGTGGCGAGAACGTGGCACATCGTCGGCGCTGTCACGTGAAACTTTGGTCACGATCCGCGCAGGCGGGCCGCGAGGCGCCCTGCGGCGCTACCAGTTCCACTCCTCGAAGCCCGGCTCGCGGCAGCGATAGCCGATCGGGCATTGCGGATTGTCGCGGGTGGGGACGAAGCGCAGCTCGGCGATCTCGGCGCCGCTGCACTGGCTGGGGCCGCTGACGAAGCGCTCCGGCGCCGTGCCGCCGGCGATCATCACGTCGCCCTCGCTCTTCACCAGCGCCATCGCCTCTGCGCAGGTCATCCGCGCCGTGCCGGCGGGACGCGGCGAGCGGGACGGCTGGGCAAGCGCCTCCGCCCCGATCGTCGCGGCGATCAGGTGAATGCACAGCAAGGCGAGGACCTGCGGCCTCATCGCGGATGGGTTCCAGAATACACGACGCACCCGAGAAGAAAGTCCTCGGGCATCGCGCCATCCTGCACGGCCGGGCCGCCCGAGACTGTCACCGGAATGCGCCACCACACGGCTTTCGCCGTTGGACCGCCGCAATCGCCGGATTATGGAATTCCGGGACCACCGAGAACGCTTAAGATTTCGTGACCGCGGACGCTCCTCGGGCCGCCCCGGCACGGACCTTTCGGTCGGCCCTCCGGCACGCGCCTCCGGCGCCCGGCGTGCCGGTCGTCGTGCGCTGGAGCCCAGGGACCCGCAGATGTCCGCCCTCTCGATCCTCGACGTTTCCGCGGTGCGCGCCGCCCCGGTCGCCCGCGAGCCCTACCCGTACACGCTCGGCACCAACGTCCTGAACCCCGACGCGATCGACGCGATCCGGCGCGATTTCCCGAACATCGCCAAGCCCGGCTACCTCACCGTGGACGAGGTCGCCCTCAAGGGCCGGTTCAAGGCGCTGATCGACGAGCTGGAAAGCGACGAGTTCTCGGCCCTGCTCGGCGAGAAGTTCGGCATCGACCTCGTCTCATGCCCGCGGCTCACCACGATTATGCGGAAGAGCCAGCTGAAATACGGCTCGATCCACACCGACGGCCCGTCGAAGGTGCTGACGCTGCTGGTCTATATGAACGACGCCTGGGACGCCCCGGCCGCCGGCCGCCTGCGGGTGCTGTACGACGGCCGCAACTACGCGCCCTTCGCGGTGGAGGTGCCGCCGACCATGGGCACGATGTTCGCATTCCTGCGGGCCGACAATTCCTGGCACGGTCACGAGCCGTTCGAGGGCGAGCGGCGCGTGGTTCAGGTTGCCTGGCTCAAGGACGCCACCGAGCTCGAGCGCAAGCGCAAGCGCAACCGGACGGCGCAATTCCTCAAGGGGATCTTCGGACGCTGAACACGACGGCAGTTTCACCCAGGCTCTTGTTGGGGCATGCTTTTCACCCGCAAGCCGGCACCCGAATCGGGGCCGGATGCCTGGACCAGGGGGATCGAATGGGCGCGGTCGTGCTGGCCGATCCGGGCGAGGACGCCCGCACCGGTTTCAAGCGTCGCTTCGTCGTGCCCGGCCTCCTCGTCCTCGGCTGGGCCGGCCTGTTCACCTACAGCGCGGCCTACCTGACCGAAGACCTGCCGTTCCGTTCGCCGACCGCCGAGACCCGGCCCGCCCCGGCGCCGAAACCGCTGGGCCGCCGGGTGGTGATGCTCGACACGCCGGATGAATCCGTCCCGGACGTGCAGCGGCCGGACGCCTCGTCGCTCGCCGCCGCGCCGGCGAGCCCGCGCCAGACGGCGGCGGGCCAGCAGGCGGCGATCTCGGCTCCGGTCACGCCTTCGGCGGTCAAGCCGGCCAGCACGTCCAGCCCGGACTTCGTCGGCATCTGGGGTCCGACCGCCGATGCCTGCGCGGCCCGCTCCCGTCGCCGGGGCTACATCCCGGCCACGATCACGCAGGACCGCGCCCGGGCCGGACGGACGATCTGCAATTTTCACGACAGCCGCCGGGTCGGCAACAGCTGGGTGATGGGCGCCGAGTGCAGCGATCGCGGCCGGCACTGGTCCTCGCAGGTCCGCCTCGTGGTCGACGGCGACCGCCTCACCTGGTCGAGCGGCCGTGGCACGGCCGCCTATATCCGCTGCGGCCGGCGCGGGGGGTGATAACCTAACTCTGTCCTTGTGGGCGCAGCGAAGCAACCCAGGGAAACGCCACGGTTTGAGATCGCGCGCTGTACCGGGTTGCTTCGCTGCGCTCGCAAGGACGAAAAGGCGTCTTCGTCCGTCGGACGTGCCACCGATCCGTCAGGCGGCCCCGCTCAACCGGCCGGCGGCCGCGTTGAGAACGATCCGCGCGGCGGCCCGGCTCGGGGTGTCGTCGCCGGCGAGCCGCATCAGGCCGTCGATCCGGGCGAGCGCGTCGCTCTGCGCGTCCCGCTCCGCACCGCCGACCAGCAGGGGCAGCAGCGCCTGGGTCAGATGCTCGGCGGTGCAGTCCGCCTGGACGAATTCCGGCATGGCGTTCGCGGCCAGGATCAAATTCGGCAGCACGATGCTGGGGACTTGGATCAGGCGCCGGGCGATGAACTCCTCCGCGCGCGAGACCTTGTAGGCCACCACCATCGGGACGCCGGCCAGCGCCAGCTCCAGCGTGACGGTGCCGGAGGCCGCCAGCGCCGCCCGGGCACCCCGGAAAGCCGCGTATTTCGAGGACTCGCCGGTGAGCACCCGCACCGGGACGGGCCAATCCTGGGCCAGCCGCTCGATCTGCGCCCGGTGCCGGGTGACGGCGGGCAACACCGCCTCGACCTCGAGGATGCGGGAGACCTGTTCCAGCACCTGCCCGAAGACCGGCATCAGACGGTCGATCTCGGCGCGGCGCGAGCCCGGCAGGATCACAAGGCTGTAGGGCACCGCCTCCCGTCGCCGGCTCTCCATCGCGGAGGGACGCAAATCCGAGAAGCGCTCGATCAGCGGGTGGCCGACATAGGTGCAGGGCGGGCCGCCGAGCCGCAGATGCGCGTCCGGCTCGAACGGCAGCAGCGCCATCACGTGGTCGATGAAGCCGCGCATGCCTTTGGCCCGCCACGGCCGCCAGGCCCAGACGCTCGGCGACACGTAATCGACGATCGGAATGCCGGGCGCCGCCTTCCGGACCCGCTGGGCCACGGCATGGGTGAAGCCCGGGCTGTCGATGATCACCAGTACGTCGGGCCGGGCGCGCACCACCGCGGTCGCAGTCTCGCGGATCCGACGCAGCAGGGTCCGGGCGCGGGCGAGCACCGGCAGGTAGCCCATGACGGCGACGTCATCGAGGGGGAACAGGGAGGTGAACCCCTCCTCGGCCATGGCCTCGCCGCCGACCCCGCCGAACACGGTCCCGGGCGCGGCCGCCCGCAGCGCCCGCATCAGCTTGGCCCCGAGCTGGTCGCCGGAATCCTCGCCGGCCACCAGCCAGACGGTCTTCGGCCCGTTCATAGTCCGGCCCCGGGGCGGTAGCCGACCAGAAACAGCCCGAGGCGGTCGGCCTCCGCGGCGGTGGCCACACGGTCGATCACCAGGGTGCCGCCGGCCTCAAGCGCCAGGCCGACGCAGCCGGCCGCGGCGGCGTTGCGCACGGTCCGGGGGCCAATCGCCGGCAAGTCGATGCGCAGGTCCTGGCCAAGCTTCGGCGCCTTCACCAGCACGGTCGCGGGCAGCGCCCGGCCTCGCCCGAACGGCTTGCGCCCGAGCGCCCGGGCGCGGGCGAGCATGCGGTCGGTCCCCTCCGGCCCCTCGACGGCGATCACACGCTCGCCCGAGACCGCCACCGCCTGCCCGAGATCGTAGGGCGAGAGCGCATCGAGCACCCCGCGCCCGGTGCGGATCGACGCGTCGGCATCCGTGTCGGGTCCGAGGCGGCCGAGCCGGCCCTCCGGACAGAGCAGATCCGGCGCGGCCTCGTGGACGCCGAGCACCCGGTGGCCGTCCTCCTCGACCAGGGCCAGGGCGGCGCGCAGCAGGCGGTCGTCGCCGCCCCCGGCGATCGCCCGCAGGGTCTCGCGGTTCCTGAGCGCCGCGCCGGCATTGAGCAGCGCGGCCGGGCTCGGCCGAGAGACTCCGCCCGCCGGCACCATCACGGCCGGTCCCCAGCGGCGCAGCAGCTTGAGGATCGCGGCGAGGTCGAGGAGGTCCACGGTGGCGTCGGCCCGGGCGCGCAGGGGCCGGTCGGTGAAGCCGCGTAGCGCGATCAGCCGGAACGGCCGGTGCGTCCGGTTCAGGGACTCGGCCACCAGCTCGGGCAGCCGGCCGGCGCCGGCGATCAGGACGAGCGTGCCCTCGGGTAGCGGAGCGGCCTCGGCCATGGGGAGGCTCAGGCCGCCCCGATCGGGACCGGAAGCTCGCGCGGGGTGCAGATCGAGCGCTTGCCGCCAGCGCGAATGAAGGCGAGGATCTCTGACACCGCGGCGTGGGATTCGAAGGTCGCGGCCACGTCCTCGACCCGCTCCATGAGCGTGCCCTCGGGGGCGAACAGCAGCCGGTAGGCCCGCCGGAGCGCGTGGATGTCCTCCCGGGCGAAGCCCCGGCGCTGCAGGCCGATGATGTTGAGGCCCGACAGGTAGGCGCGGTTGCCGAGCACCATGCCGTACGGGATGCAGTCGTTCTCCAGGCCCGAGAGTCCGCCCACGAAGGCGTGGGCGCCGACCCGGGCAAACTGGATCACGGCGGCGCCGCCGCCCAGGATCGCGTAATCGCCGACGCTGCAATGGCCGGCCAGCATCACGTTGTTGGAGAAGATGACGTGGTCGCCGACTCGGCAGTCGTGGCCGACATGGGAATTGGCCAGGAAGGTGCAGTGATCGCCGACCGCGGTCTCGAGGCCGCCCCCGCTGGTGCCGGGGTTCATGGTCACGCCCTCGCGGATCAGGCAGTCGGATCCGATCCTGAGTGTCGAGGGCTCGCCCCGGTATTTCAGGTCCTGCGGCTGGTGGCCGATGGATGCGAACGGGAAGATCCGGGTGCGGGGGCCGATCGTGGTGCGGCCGGCCAGCACCACGTGGCTGAGGAGTTCGCAGCCCTCGCCGAGCACGACCTCGGGGCCGACATGGCAGAAGGGGCCGATCCGGGTCCCGTCACCGATCACGGCGCCGGATTCGATCACGGCGCTCGAGTGGATGAGGGCGTCGCTCACTCCGTCACCAGCATGGCGCTGATCTCGGCCTCCGCCACCAGCACACCGTCGACCCGGGCCTCGCCGCGGTACCACCACATCGTCCGGCGCCGGTTCATCTTCTTCATGTGGAAGCGCACCTGATCACCCGGGGTGACCGGCTTGCGGAACTTGCACTTGTCGATGGTCATGAAGAACACCTGCTTGGTCTGCAGCTCTTCAGTCCGGATGTGACGGCAGCAGATCGCGCCGGCGGTCTGGGCCATGCCCTCGATCAGCAGCACCCCGGGGAAGACCGGCAGACCGGGGAAATGCCCCATGAATTGCGGCTCGTTGGCGGTGACGTTCTTGATGCCGACGCAGGATTCGTCGCGGTCGATCTCGACGATGCGGTCGATCATCAGGAACGGGTAGCGGTGCGGCAGCAGCTCCAGCAGCGTCTGGATGTCGGCTGTGCCCAGCTCCTCGTTTGTGTCGCCCGCCGCCTCGCTCATCGAATCCCGTACCTCGCGTCACCGCCACCGGGCGGACCGATATCCGCCCTCCATGACGGGCGGACGCCCTCTTCGGAAGAAATCGGCGGAAGCGCAAGGGTTTCCCGACGGCGCGGCCGATATCGCGACCGGGATCACTCGGCCTCGGAGGCCGGATCTTTCTCGGGATCCTTGCCCGAGCGCTCGGCCAGGCGCGCCAGCGTCGTCAGCTCGCGGAACCAGGCCCGCACCGGCTTGGCCGGCGTACCGCCCCAGCGGCTGCCCGGCGGGACATCACGGTTGACGTTGGACGAGCCGGCGATCTGGGCGCCGCGGCCGATGCGCAGATGGCCGACGACGCCGACCTGGCCGCCGAGCACCACGTAATCCTCCAGCGTGGTCGAGCCCGAGATGCCGACCCCGGAGACGATCACGCAATGGCGCCCGATCACGACGTTGTGGGCGATCTGGACCAAGTTATCGATCTTGGTGCCCTCGCCGATCACCGTATCGCGCGAGGCGCCCCGGTCGATCGTCGTGTTCGCGCCGATCTCAACATCGTCCTGGACGATCACCCGGCCGATCTGCGGCACCTTGAGATGGCTCGCGCCCATGGCGAAGCCGAACCCGTCCTGGCCGAGCCGGGCGCCGGGATGCAGGATCACCCGGTTGCCGAGCAGCGCGTGGCTCAAGGTCGTGCCCGCCCCGATGGAGCAGTCGCGCCCAATCCGCACCCCCGGGCCGATCACCGCGTTCGGGCCGATGACGCTGCCGGACCCGATCTCGACGCCGGGGCCGATCACGGCACCCGGATCGACCGTGACGCCCTCTTCCAGGCGCGCATCCGGGTGGACATGGGCGCCCGGGGCGATGCTGCGTCCGCCGAATTGGGAGCCGGGACGCATGGCGTCCGGGTGGAGGCGGCCGAGCAGGGCGGCGTAGGCCCGGTACGGGTCGCGGCTGACCAGCGCGACGGTGCCGGCCGGGCAGCGCGCCGCGAAGCGCGGGCTCACCAGGCAGGCCCCGGCCCGGGTCTCGGTCAGCGCCGCGCCGTAGCGCGCATTGTCCATGTAGGCGAGGTGGTGCGGCCCGGCGCTCTCGAGCGGGGCGGCTCCGGTGAGCCGGTATTCCGGGTCCGTGCCCTCGGGCAGGACCGCGCCGGCGGCGGCCGCGATGTCGGCGAGGGTGAGCGAGCCGGTCGCGGCGAAGAAAGCGGGATCTGACATGCGTGACAACGCGCCGGCCGGATAAATCCGACCGGCGCGCGTAATTTTATCAGAACCGCGAGCCGCCCGAGAAGCGGAACGCCTGGGTCTGATCCTTGCCGATATGGCCGACCTTGCCGAGCAGCGGCACGTAGACCGACTGACCCTCGTCCTTCGTCAGGGCGTAGGCGTAATCGAAGCGGATCGGGCCGAGCGGCGAGTTCCACAGGATGGAGGCGCCGATCGAGGAGCGGATCGCGGCGGTGTCGCGGACGTTCACGCATTCCGGCTCGACGCCGATGTTGAATGCGGAGAAGTTACACTTTCCGGTCTGGGGCGAGATGCCGTTGATGAAGCCGTCGCCGTTCACGTTGAAGTTGCGCCGGCCGCTATAGCCGAACAGCGTACCGGCATCGGCGAAGACCGCGCCCTTCAGGCCCAGATCCCGCGGAATGAGCGGCAGCGGGAACTGCACCTCCAGGGTACCGCCGATATAGGTGGAGCCACCGATGGCGTTGGAGCGGGCGTCGGCGATGCCGACGTCGCGCGGGCCGATGCCGTTGGGCGCGAAGCCGCGGACCAGCGACGGGCCGAGGAAGAACTCGTCGGTGACGCGCAGCGGCTTGCCGTCGATGGCGTTGATGTGGCCGCCCTGGAACCGGACGAAGCCGATCACGTCCTCGAACAGCTCCTTGTAGTAGCGCGCATCCGCGGTGACGCGGAAGAACTTCGAGTCGCCGCCGAGACCCGCGACGTCGGGCTTCAACTCGGCGTAGAGGCCGTTGCGCGGGGCGCCGACCACGTCGAGGGTCGAGTAGGCGAGCGTCAGGCCGGCCAGCGAGGTCAGCGTGTTGCCCTGCGAGCCCTTGATGGCGATCGAGGCTTCGCCGTCATACGCGCAGTTCGGGTAGATCGCCTGGCCGCCGATGTTCCGGCCGCTGTTCGGGTCGATCGTACCGCCGGCATAGGTCGCGGTGTAGCCCGGGATCGGCGTCGAACAGTCGTTGTACGGCCGCTTGAGGGTGTTCGGGACCTTCAGCTCGGTGTTGTACAGCGAGTAGCGCAGGGTGATGCCGAACTCCTCGGTGATCGGCAGGCCCAGGCGCAGCTGGCCGCCATACACCGTGGTCTCGTAGCGCGAGTACCGGGTCAGGTCGGAGTACTTGTAGAAGGCGTCGAAGCCGGCGGCGAGCCGGTAGCCGAGGAAGTACGGCTCGGTGAACGAGAAGTCGACGCCGCGCGAGTACTGGCCGCCGGTGCCGGCGAGGCGGACATACTGGCCGCGACCGAGGAAGTTGGACTCGGAGACCGAGACCTCGCCGATGATACCGTCCTGGGTGGAGTAGCCGCCCGCCACCGAGAACGAACCCGTGGGCTGATCCTCGACATCGATGTTGATGACCACGCGGTCGGCCGCGGAGCCGGGCTCGTTGGAGAACCGGACCTTCTTGAAGAAGCCGAGGCCGTTCAGACGCCGCTCGGCGCGGTCGGTGAGCACGCGGTTGTAGGCATCGCCTTCCGCGATATCGAGCTCGCGACGGATGACGTAGTCGCGGGTGCGGGTGTTGCCGCGGATGTTGATGCGCTCGACGTAGACGTGCGGGCCGTCCTCGACCACGAAGCCCAGGGAGACCTGGTGGGAGGCGGGATCACGCTGGCCGGTCGGGCGGACCTGGGCGAACGGGTAGCCGGCGCGGTTGACCTCGCGGGTGACGTTGTTGAGCGTCCGCTCCACGTCGTCGGCGTTGTAGACGTCGCCCACCGCGGCGGTGATCTGGCCGTCGAGTTTGGCGGTGTCGATGCCCGGCAGACGGGAATCCACCGCCACCGCGCCGACCTTGTACTGCTCGCCCTCGTTCACCGTGATGGTGATGACGTAGCCCGAGCTGTCACCCTCGACGTAGCGGGCGTCGGCGCTGACCACTTGGAAGTCCGCGTAGCCGTTCTTCAGGTAGTAGCGGCGCACCTGGTCGAGGTCGGCGGTGATGCGGTCGGGATCGTAGACGTCGGAGGTCTTGATGAACGACAGGAAGTTCATCTCGGAAGAGCTCATGAGCCCCTTCAGGGTCCGCTCCGAATAGGCGTTGTTGCCGACGAAGTTGATCGAGATGATGCCGGTCTTGTCGCCCTCGTCGACTTGGTAGATCACGTCGACGCGGCCGTTGGGCAGGTCGACGGTCCGGTAGGTAACCTTGGCGGTGCCGCGGCCGAAACGCTTGTAGACGTCGCGGATGCGGGCGAGGTCGGCGTTGACGATGGCCTCGCTGTAGGGGCCACGGGCTTTCGCCTCGACGATGCCCTCGAGCGTGGCCTTCTCGACCTTCTTGTTGCCCTCGAACACGACCCGATTGATCAGGTTGTTCTCGCGGACGGTGACCACCGTGCGACCGCCGGACTGGGCGACCTTCACGTCCGAGAACATGCCGCTGGCGAGCAGGTTGCGCCGTGCCTCCTCGGCGGAGCCGGAGGCAGTTCCAGTCACGTAGGACCGGATGGTGTCGGCATCGACGCGCTGGTTGCCCTGGACGACGATCTGCTGCGCCTGCGCGGCACCGCTCAGGACGAGGCCCGCACCGGCAGCGACTAGGACGATGGTCTTCCGCACCGACTTACGTCGGGGCTTCCCCGTCAACGACATCATGCAATCGCCCGTTTCTGTTCTGGTCGCGGGGGTTAGCCCGTCACAGGCGGCCGTTGACCGGTCGTCCTGTCACCCTGGTCCAAGCGTGGCTTCAGGTCCAAGCGTAGCTCTTAGCGGGATTCCCCTGCCAAGCAAACGCGCGGGAGGCCATCGTCAGGGGATTTTGGGGGGTCGTGGCCTTCGCGCCACTTAACGGCGCAGACCCAGCGTGGGCAAAGCGCCAATCATGGTAAACGGCCCGTAAATCTTTGCGGACACAACTGTTTTCGCGCCGGCCAATCCCGGCTTTAACGCTGTTTTAAGCGCCCGCCGGGGCGCGTTCGCGGCGCTCTCCGGGCGGGATCGCGGCGGGATTGGGGCACCGAATCCGGTGGAGATCGGACCCGGCGCCCCGCTCCGGGATCAGGTATTCCGCCAGGAGGCGCCGAGGTTGAGGATGTCGTTCCAGGCCGCGAACAGCATTAGCATCAGCACGAGGGCGAGGCCGATGCGGAACCCGATCTCCTGGGCGCGCTCGCTGAGCGGGCGGCCGCGGATCACCTCGAAGGCGTAGAACAGCAGGTGCCCGCCATCGAGGAGCGGCACCGGGAACAGGTTCAGCAGGCCGATCGAGACCGAAAGCAGCGCGATCAGGCCGACGAGACCGCCGACGCCGCCGGTCTTGGCGACCTCGCCGGACACCCGCGCGATGCCGATCGGGCCCGAGAGCTGGTCGGCGGATTCGCGTCCGGTGGCGAGCTTGCTGAGGTAGGAGAAGGTCCGCTCGACCACGAAATAGGTCTCGCGCACGCCGAGATCGAGGGAGTCCAGTGCCCCGTACCGCACGAGCCGGGCCTCCGAGCCCGAGGGCGAGCGGATGCCGAGCCGCCCGATCCGGTGGCGGCCGAACGGCGTCTTCTCCTCGTATGTCGCCGGGGTCGCCTGGATGGTGATCGGCTGGTCGCCGCGCTCCACCGTGAAGGTCAGCGGCGTGCCGGCGCTGCCGGTCACCGTGCGGTACATGGCGTTGAAGTCGCCGATCTTCTCGCCGTCGATGGCCGTGATCACGTCGCCCGGCTGGAAGCCGGCCTGGGCGGCGACGCTGCCGGGCTCCACCGAGGAGACCCGGGGGGGCAGCTCGTAGCGGCCGGCGAGCCAGATCGCCCCGGCGAACAGCAGGATCGCGAGCAGGAAGTTCGCCACCGGGCCGGCGGCCACGATCGCGGCGCGCTTGGCCACCGGCTGGGTCGGGAAACTCGTCGCCCGCTCCTGCGGGCTCATCCGGGCGATCGCCTCGGGATCCGGGATGCTCGCGCCGTTCACGTCGCCGTGGAACTTGACGTAGCCGCCGAGCGGAATGGCGCAGAGCTTCCAGCGGGTGCCGCGGCGGTCGTTGAAGCCGAACAGCTCCGGGCCGAAGCCGAGGGAGAAGGCATGCACGCCGACGCCGCACCAGCGCCCGACCAGGAAGTGGCCCATCTCGTGGACGAAGACCACGACCGTGAGCACGAACAGGAACGGGATCACGGCGCCGAAGAAGCCACCGGCGGTCCCGCCCATCGCGTTGAGGAAGTCCATGAGCCGATCCCTGGCCGTCTCTGCACCGGCGTCTCAGGCCGGCCATCGGGCCGGTTTAGCAGATCGGTGTGGTTTACCGCCAACGCAATCCGCCGGTACTGCCGCGGGAGGTCGCGGGGCGCGGGCGCGCACATCGGGGCGAACGATCCCCGCTATCCTCGGTCCCGAAGCCGTCAGTGGCCCCCGCCCCCGCCGGCGGCCGCGCGGGGGCGGCGGATCAGCGGCACGGCGCAGGCCATCGCCAGGAACAGCACGGTGAGCGCCAGGAACACGTCCTCGAAGGCCATCACCAGCCCCTGGATCCGCACCATGTTGGACATGGCCTTGAGCGCCATGCCCGGCGCGGCGCTGCCGAAGGACTCGAAGCCGCGCTGCATGGAATCGAGCCGTTCCAGCGCGGCGTTGTTGGCCCAGGTGAAGCGCTCGTGCAGCCGGGCGAGGTGCAGGTCCCAGCGGGCGTTGAGCACGGTGTTGATCAGCGCCAGGCCGACCGCGCCGCCGAGGTTGCGGGTGAGGTTGTAGAGGCCGGAGGCGTTCTTCATCCGGGCCGGCGGCAGGGTGCCGAGCGCGATGTTGTTGATCGGGATCATGCACAGCATCAGCGAGCAGCCGCGCAGGACCTGCGGCCAGAGCAGCTCCCAGAAATCCCAGTCCTTGGTCAGCCCGGTCACGATCCAGGTGCCGCTGGCGAAGCCGACGAAGCCGATCGCCATCATGATCCGCGGATCGACCTTGCCGGAGAGGCGTCCGGCGATCGGAGCGGTGGCGAACATGCATAGCCCCGAGACGAACATCGTCTCGCCGATCATCAGCGCCGAGTAGCCGCGCACCCGGGCGAGGTAGACCGGGTAGATGTAGGTCAGGCCGTAGAGCCCGATGCCGAGCACGAAGCTCGCGACGCAACCGCTGGCGAAGTTGCGGTCGGAGAAGGCCCGCAGGTCGACGATCGGCTGCTTGGCCGTGAAGGCCCGCCAGAAGAACAGCAGCCCTGAGACGGCGCAGATGACCGCACAGGCGAAGACCGCCTCGTCCTGGATCCAGTCGTGGTTCGGACCCTCCTCGAGGACGTATTCGAGGCAGCCGAGGAAACCCGCCATGAAGGCGAGGCCGGCCCAGTCGAAGGACTTCAGCAAGGCGTGGTCCGGCTTGTCGAAATCGACCAGAAGCCAAGTCGAGATCGTCACCCCGATGCCCGGCACGACGTTGATCAGGAACAGCCAGTGCCAGGACATCAGGTCGGTGAGGTAGCCGCCGATCGTCGGGCCGATGGTCGGCGCCAGCGTCGCCACCAGGCCGATCACCGGCGACACGATGGTGCGCTTCGACGGCGGGAAGATGGTGAAGGCCGCGGCGAACACGGTCGGGATCATGCCGCCGCCGATGAAACCCTGCGCGGCCCGCCAGACGATCATCTCGGAGATCGACGAGGAGGTGGCGCACATCACGCTCATCAGCGTGAAGCCCCCCGCCGAGAGCGCGAACATCCAGCGGGTCGAGAGCACCCGCGACAGGGTGCCCGAGAGCGGGATCGAGATCACCTCGGCGATCAGGTAGCTGGTCTGGACCCAGGGGATCTCGTCCCCGGAGGCCGAGAGGCCCGCCTGGATCTCATTGAGGGAGGCCGAGACGATCTGGATGTCCAGGATCGCCATGAACATCCCGAACACCATGCAGAAGAACGCCACCATGCGGCGGCGGTCCATGGGGGGCTCTGCGGCGGCCGGGATTGCGGCCGGGAGGGCGGCGCTGGCAGCCACGGCCGGGCTCAGCGGCTCGCAGCGTCGAACCGCCGGTTCGCGGCTTGGTCGAGGACCGAGCGGTCGGTGCCACCGCGGGTATCGACCCGGACCTCGGCCGAGAGGCCGGGCCGCAGCAGCCCCTCGCGGGCGACGTCCTCGGGCACGCGCACCCGCACCGGCAGGCGCTGGACGATCTTGGTGAAGTTGCCAGTGGCGTTGTCCGGGGGCAGCAGGCTGAACACCGAGCCGGAGGCCGGCGAGAACGACTCGACCACCCCGTGGATCTCGCGGTCCGGATAGGCGTCCACCGTCACGATCACCGGCTGGCCCGGGCGCATGCGCTGGACCTGCGTTTCCTTGAAGTTCGCGTCGATGCGCACGCTCTGGAGCGGGACCAGGGCGGCGACCCGCGTTCCAGGCGCCACGTAGGCCCCGGCCTCGACCGCCTTGTTGCCGACCACGCCGTCGAACGGCGCGCGGATCACCGTGAAGTCGAGGTCGCGCCGGGCGCGATCGACCGCGGTGCGCAGCTCGGCCGAGAGCCGCTCGGCCTCGCGCTTCTGGGCCTGGAGCACGTCGACATTGGCCCGGGCCGCCAGGAGGCCGGCCTCCATGCCCTTCACCGAGGCCTCGGTGCGGTCCCGGTCGGCGCGGGCCTGGTCGATCCGCGACCTGGCGACGTAATCGGCCTGCATCTGCGTCGCCCGGGCGAAATCCGCCTGGGCGCGCACGGCGTCGGCGCGGGTCGCGTCGATCTGCGCGGCGGCCTGGGTGACCTGCGCCTGCGCGGCCTCGACCTGCCGGCCGATCCGGACGATCGTGCTCTCCTGTGTGGCGAGCTTGTCCTGCGCGGCCTGGAGCGCGAGGCGGTAATCGCCGTCGTCGAGCTTGGCGATCACGTCGCCCTTCTTCACCGAGACGCCGTTCACCACGGGGACGGATTCGAGATAGCCCGAGACCTTGGCGGCCAGGACCGAGATGTCGGCCTGCACGTAGGCGTCGTCGGTCGAGACGAAGAACCGCCCGACGCTCCACCATTGCCAACCCTCGTAGGTGCCGCCACCGAGGGCCGCCGCCAGCGCACCGAGCAGCAGCGCCCGCCGAAACGGACGCTTGCGGGCGGGGGGCGAGTCCGGCGCGGTCGGCGCGGAAGCCTGCGGCGCCTCGGCGTTGCGCGGGGTGGCGTGACGGGGCGCCGGACCCTCGGGGCGTTCGTCCTCCACGAACGCACTGTCGGCAGCCGATCGGTCGCCATCTTCGCGAAGGGACATCGTAGAGCCTCTAGTCTCATGACCGAACCGTTCGGTCAGCCGACAGGACGCGCCTTGACGCCCGTCGAATCTGCCTTCAGAGTAGATTGACCGAACGGTTCGGTCAAGCGAAGCAGCGTCTCCGACGCGGAGCAGGGTGATGGTTCAGGGCGTGGTGCTGGAGCGGGGCTCGTCCTCGATTGAGAGCGACAAGCGGCGGCAGATCCTCGAAGGCGCGCGCCGCGTCTTCCTCGCCTCTGGGTTCGACGGGGCCAGCATGGGCGAGATCGCCCGGGCCGCGGGCGTCTCCAAGGGCACGCTCTACGTCTATTTCGACAGCAAGGAGGCCTTGTTCGAGGCTCTGATCGTCCTGGAGAAGTCCAGCCTTGCCGAGACCCTATTCACATTCGACCCAGCCGATTCGGACGTCCCAGCCGTGCTGACGCGGTTAGGGATGAGTTTCCTCACCGAGATGTCCAAGCCGGAGCACATCTCGGTGCATCGCATGGTCATCGGGGTCTGCGAGAAATTCCCGCATTTCGGGCAGGTCTATTACGAGGCCGGGCCGGCCTGCGGTGTCGCCCGGTTGGCGGCCTATCTCGATATCCAGGTGGAGAGCGGCCGGCTGCGCATCTCCGATACAACCCTCGCGGCACAGCACTTCCTGCATCTGTGCCTGGCGGGCCTCCTGACCCGCCTCCTGTTCGCGGCCGGCGGGATGGCGGACGATGCCCGGAAGCGGTTTCAGGTCGCGGAGGCGGTGCGAGTGTTTCTGGCCGGGTACGGGGCGGATGCGTCGGGCGGAGCGGCCAAGGACTGATCGATCCCACGCCCCGTAGGGCCATCCGACTTCCCCCGCACGGCCTCAGCCCGAGGAAGCGGAGGCGACGACGGAGACCTCCGGCCGGCCGCGTGATCCCTGAAAACCTCCTTCGAGGCCCGGCGATCTTCGATCGCCTGGCACCTCAGGACGAGGGGATTGGGTGGGAGAGCCGGCTCAGGGGGGGGCCGAAAACACCTTCGGCGGCGCTACTACCCGGCCGCGCGCAACTCCGGCAGAGCCTCGGCGCTCCAGACGCGGACATGGGCGTCGATGGCCAGCGCCTCGTCCACGTCGGCAGGCGCGGTCCGGTACTGCCCGGCGAAATGTCCGCAGGCGCGCTCGACCAGGTCGCTGATGCCGTAGAAGCCGATCCGGCCGGCGATGAAGGCGGCCACCGCGATCTCGTTCGCGGCATTCATGACGGTGGGCGCCGCCCCCCCGGCGGCGAGCGCCGCCCGGGCGATGCGCAGGCACGGGAAGCGCTCCTCGTCGGCCGCCTCGAAGGTCAGCGCGCCGAGCTTGACGAGGTCCAGGGGCCTGCCCCGGGCGATGGTCAGGCGGTCGCCGAGGCCGAGGCAGTGCGAGATCGGCACGCGCATGTCGGGGAGCGCCAGCTCGGCGGTCACGGCACCGTCGAGCCAATAGACTAGGCCGTGGATCACCGATTGCGGGTGGACGACAACGTCCAGGCGCTCGGGCTCGATGCCGAACAGGTGGTGCGCCTCGATCAGTTCCAGGCCCTTGTTCATCAGGCTGGCCGAATCGATGTTGATCTTCATGCCCATCGACCAGGTTGGATGGGCCGCGGCCTCGGTTGCGGAGGCGGCGGCGATCCGCTCCCGGGTCCAGGTCCGGAACGGGCCACCCGAGGCGGTGATCATCATGGTGCGGACATCCGCCAGCGGCCGGCCGGCGAGCGCCTGGCTGAGCGCGTCGTGCTCGGAATCCATCGGCAGGATCGTGGCACCGTAGCGCGCCGCGTCCCGCATGAAGGCGTCGCCAGCGCAGACAAGGCTCTCCTTGTTGGCGAGCGCGACCTTGCGGCCGAGCCGGAGCGCGGCATGGGTGGATTTCAGCCCAGCCGCGCCGCTCACCGCGGCGACGACGATATCGGCGTCGCGGTGAGCGGCCTCCATCACGGCGCCCTCCCCGGCCCCATTGGGGATGCCGCTGCCCGAGAGCGCCTCGGCGAGGGCCGGGCCGGCACTCGCGTCGGCGAGCGCCGCGAAGGAGGCGCCGAGCTCGCGCGCGACCTTGGCGAGCGCCACGGCGTCGCGGCCGCCGACGACGGCGCCGGTGCGGAACCGGTCGGGATGCTGGGCCAGTAGGTCGGCGGTGGAGCGCCCGATCGAGCCGGTGGCGCCGAAGACGGCGACGGTCTGGGTCACGGGTGAAACTCCCTCATCGTCACGGGATCAGACCGCTTCCACGCAGGGCGAGATAGAGCCCGGCCAACACGGCCACCGCAAAAAATCCGTCGAGCCGGTCCATGACGCCGCCATGGCCCGGGATGATCTTGCCCGAATCCTTCACTCCATAGCGGCGCTTGAGGCCGGATTCGACCAGGTCGCCGGCTTGGCTGAGCACGGAGGCCAGGGCGCTCACCCCGGCCACCACCGGCAGCGAGGCGGCGCTCGGCAGGTCCAGCCCGGCGAGGTCGGCGGCCACCGCCACGAGCGAGCCGGCCGCGACCGCGCCGACCAGGCCGCCAATCGCGCCTGACCAGGTCTTGTTGGGCGAGACCCGGGGCATCAGCTTTGGCCCGCCGATCTTGCGGCCGGCGAAATAGGCCGCGATGTCGGTGGACCAGACCACGGCGAACATCCAGGCCGGGCCGACGAGGCCGATTCCGGGATCGTCGCGCAGGGCCACCGGCACTGACGCGATGGAAGCCGCCCCGAGCACGCCGGCGAGCGCCCGTACCCGGCCGAAGCCGGTGCGCGCCACCGTGGCGCAGGCCGCGGCCCCGAGGAGCAGGACGGCGAGGCACGGGGGCGCCGGGGCGCCGCCGCGCTGGCAGAGCAGCAGGGCGCCGAGCGTCGCCGCGCCCAGCGCGATCAGCACCTCGCGCGGCTCGGTCCGGCTCATCACCATCCATTCGGCGAAGCCGATGATGCCCGCGGCGAGCCAGATCCCCGCGAAGGGCCAGCCACCATAGACCAGGGCCGCGAGGATCGCCGGGGCGAGGACCACGCCCGAGGCGACGCGCAGCCAGAGCTCGCGCCGCCCGGAGGGGCGTGCGGCCGGTGGGGCGGTGGGGGTCACGCGCGTCTCGGCCTTCGCCTCAGACGTGCATGATCTCCTTCTCCTTGGCGGCAAGCACGCCGTCGATCTCGGCGATGAACTGGTCGGTCGCCTTCTGCACGTCGGCAGCCTGGCGCTTCTCGTCGTCCTCCGAGATGGCGCTGTCCTTCAGGAGTTTCTTGAGGTGATCGAGCCCGTCCCGGCGGACGTGGCGCACGGCGACGCGCGCCTCCTCGGTGTACTTGTGGGCGACCTTGACCATCTCCTTGCGGCGCTGCTCGTTCATCTCGGGGATGCGCAGCCGGATGGTCTGACCCTCGGTCTGCGGGTTGAGGCCGAGGTCGGATTCGCGGATCGCCTTCTCGACGGCGGTGACCATGCTGCGGTCCCAGACCGAGATCGACAGGAGCCGCGGCTCCGGCACGCTCACGGTGGCAACCTGCGCCATCGGCATCGACGAGCCGTAGGCGTCGACCTGGATCGGGTCGAGCAGCGAGGGCGTGGCGCGCCCGGTCCGCAGGGATCCGAGATCCTTGGAGAGCGACGCGACCGCGCCCTGCATGCGGCGCTTGATGTCGTTGAGGTCGAATTCCGGTGTGGCCATGGTGGTCGTCCCGACACGTCTGACGTTGTCTTCTCGCCCGGTACGGGCAGTCGCGGCCTCAATGGCGGAATTTTCCCGGTGCCGCAAACCTCCGGCGCATCGTCCGGAAAGCAGGCCACCAGCTTTTCGAAGACAGCGCGGCAAATCGCGAGCCGCGCTCGGCGTGCCGGATCAGGGCGCCACGAGGGTCGAGGGCGCCTCGCCCGACAGGATCCCGGCGATCGAGCTCGGCGGATGCAGGGAGCCGACCACGATCGAGAGCCGGCTCTCGCGGGCGAGCGCGAAGGCCGCGGTGTCCATCACCTTGAGGTCGCGGGCGATCGCCTCGTCATGGGTCAGCCGGTCGTAGCGCGTGGCGCTCGGATCCTTCTTGGGATCGGCCGAGTAGACGCCGTCCACCTGCGTGGCCTTGAGCACGGCGTCGCAGCGCAGCTCGGCGGCGCGCAGCACCGCGGCGGTGTCGGTGGTGAAGAACGGGTTGCCGGTGCCGCCGGCGAGCACCACCACCTGACCCTTGTCGAGATGGTGCAGGGCCGGCTGGCGGGCATAGGTCTCGCAGATCGTCGGCATCGACACCGCTGACATGGTCCGGGCCGGCACGCCGGCGGCGTTGAGCGCGGTCTCGATCGCCAGCGAGTTCATCACCGTGGCCATCATGCCCAGGGAATCACCGGTGGCCCGGTCGATCCAGCCGGCCGCCGAGATGCGGGCGCCGCGGATCATGTTGCCGCCGCCGACCACAATGGCGATCTCGGCCCCAGCCTCGATGGTCCGGGCGATGTCCTCGGCCAGGGCCGCCAGGGTGGGCGGATGGAGCCAGTAGCCGTCCGGAGCGGCCAGGGCCTCGCCCGACAGCTTGAGGAGGATACGGCGAAACGGCGTCGCTTCCGGCATTTCGATCTCCGGCTCCCCACCGCATCGCACGAACCCGCGAGGCTTCTACGTCAGCCGCGGGAGTGGCGTCGAGGGGCGCGGAGCGATCGAGGCGGGGATCACGGGGACGATCTGCCACCGACACGCGATCGACGTGCAGCTTTGGCAGAGGAGCGGGGCCCGCCATCGGGACGGACGCCCGGGATTCCATGCGCATCGCACTCGTCATCAACGGCGCCTCCGGGGCGGTAGCATCCGGCACGACGCCGGAGGCGATCCGGGAGAAGCTGGTCGCGGCCGGGATCGAACCGCTCGGCGAGGCCGACCGGGGGGCGCCCCTGCCGGTGCGGATCGCCGCCGCGGCCTCGGAGCCCGATATCGACGCCCTGGTGGTGGCCGGCGGCGACGGCACCATCGCGTGCGCGGCCGCGGCCCTCGTCGGTAAGACCACGCCGCTGGGCATCCTGCCGCTCGGCACCCTGAACCTCCTGGCCCGAGATCTTGGCGTGCCGCTCGATATCGACGGGGCGGTGGCCGCGCTGGTTGCGGGCGGCCGACGCCGGATCGATGTTGGTGAGGTCAATGGCCGCACCTTCCTGATCAACTCGGTGCTCGGCCTGCCCGCCCGGGTGACGCGGCACCGGGAGGCGCATCGCCGGCATCGGGGCCTGCGCAGCCTGCTGCGCTGGGTCGTGGGGATCTTGCGCCATCTCGGCCGGTATCCGCGCCTTACCGTGACCGGCACGATCGACGGCGCGGTCCGGACCTGGCGGTTCCGGCTGCTGGCGGTGGTGATCGGTGATTACGTCGAGCGCCCGGGCCATATGCTGGTGCGGGCGCCGTTAGATGCCGGGCGGCTCACGCTCTACGTCCTGGCGCATCTCTCGCTATCCCGGACCCTGCGCCTCGCCCTCGGCTTCGCCCTGGGCGATTGGCGGCGGCTGCCGGACGTGGAGCGGGTGCCGGCGACGAACCTGGCCATCGCGTCGGAGGCTCGGGCGCTCCGGGTCATGAACGACGGCGAGGTGACCCTGATCCCCGCGCCCCTGCGCTACCGGATCCACCGGCAGGCGCTGACCGTGATCGTGCCGAAGACGGGCGGCCATCCGTGAGACGGATCAGCCATATCTCCGACCTGCATTTCGGCCGCACCGACCCGGCGGTGGTGGAAGCGCTGGTCCATGAGCTGAACGCCGACGCGCCGAACCTGATCGTCGCCTCGGGGGACTTCACCATGGCGGCGCGCCCGTCGGAATTCGCCGAGGCCCGAGCCTTCCTCGACCGGCTGGCACCGCCCTGGATCGGGGTGCCGGGCAACCACGACATCTCGCCGTTCCGCCTGATCCAGCGCTTCCTGTGGCCGTTCACGCGCTACCGGCGCACCATCGCGGCCGAGACCGAGCCGTGCTTCGAGGACGCGGAGATCGGGATCGTCTGCCTGAACACGGTGCGGCGCTGGGCGCCGGAGCCGGACTGGTCGCACGGCGTGATCCGCCGCAGCCAGATCGTCCGGGCCGAGGCGCGGCTGTCGGCGATGCCGGATCACCTGTTCAAGATCGTCGTGGGCCACCACCCGTTCCTGCCGCCCCCCTGGGACGCGGAAGCCCGGATGGTCGGGCGGGCCGATCGGGCCCTGGCCGCGTTCCGCCGCTGCGGGGTCGGCCTGACCCTGGCGGGCCATCTGCACCGGCACTACGCCCGCTACGCGGACCCCGAGACCCCCGAGGATGCCCTGGCGGACCGCAGCGCGGTCCGCTCGCGCCCGGGGCGGTTGCTCGCGGTCCAAGCCGGCTCGGCAACCTCGACGCGGCTGCGGGGCAACGAGCCGAACGCCTACAACCGGATCACCATCGCGGACGGTCGGGCGACCGTCACCGTGCGGCTGTGGAACGGGTGCGCCTGGGTCGATGCGGCGCCGGCATGACCGACATGGTCGCGCCGGCGCCGATCTTGTCAGCTCCCGGTGAAGACGCCGAGGGAGCCGAGAAGCGTCATGACGAGACCGGACGCGAACACGCCGATCATCAGGTAGGAGAAGGTTTTCAAAGCCATGAGGATGATCTAGCGCGGCCGTGCCGCGGCCGGTGTGCGCTGCAACACGGGGCGCGGGGGATTAGGTTTTCGCGGAAGGGCGGCACAGCCTCGATCGCGGATAGAAGACAAACGATGTCAATCCGTTGGCGGTTATCATCGGTATCGCGCGACGTAAAACCTCGTTCCGGCTGCGCCGCTCAACGCGACATCGCGTGAGCGGCGAGACCCCGAAGCGCAGTGGCCTCCCCGCTCCGGTGCAGCGCCACAACACGTGGCATGCCATTCTTCGACAGTTCCGGACATGCACGGATGCCGACGCATCCACCGCGTCATTCCGGGGCACCGTAGGCGAGCCCGGAATCCGGAAACACTGGTCGAGCGAGGTGCTGCACCGCCTGCGGGTCTGGATTCTGGGCTCGGTTGCGCGGCTCCGGAATGGCAGGGCGGTTCGTTCTGCTGCCGACCCACTGCTGACCGGCGGCCCTCCCACCCAACGCCTCCATCCCGCGGTGACGGAGCCTAGCGGAGGGGTCGAAGGAGGCCGTCCGCTGCGCGGCGCAAACCGTCGTCCAAGCCGCCAAGACACAAGAAAACCCCGCCCGGCTCACGCCGGACGGGGTCGCGAAATCGTCAGACCGACAGGTTCGGACGAATCAGGCGCGGCCGGCCTGCTGGGCGACTTCGGTGGCGAAGTCCGGTCCCTCTTCCTTCTCGATGCCCTCGCCCAGCGCGTAGCGGACGAACGCCGTCAGGGTGACGGGTCCGCCGACCTTGCCGGCGGCTTCCTTGAGCACCTGGCTGACCGTCTTCGAGCCGTCATGCACGAAGGGCTGCTCCAGGAGGGTGACCTCCTTGTAGTAGCTCTTCAGGCCGCTCTCGACGATCTTGGCGAGCACGTGGTCCGGCTTGCCGGCGTTCTTCTCGCGCAGGATGTTCGACTCGCGCTCCAGGGTCGCGGCATCGACGCCGGAGGCGTCCAGCGCCACCGGGTTGGTGGCGGCGACGTGCATGGCGATCTGGCGGCCGAGATTCGACAGCGCGTCGACGTCGCCCTCGGACTCGAGCGCCACGAGCACGCCGATCTTGCCCAGCCCGTCCGAGACCTGGCTGTGGACGTAGGAGGCGATGACGCCCTTCTTGACCTCGAGCTTGGCGACCCGGCGCAGGTTCATGTTCTCGCCGATGGTGGCGATCAGGCTCTGCAGCTTCTCTGAGACCGTCTCGGTGGCCCCGGGGAACTTGGCGGCCTGGAGGCCCTCCAGGGTGCCGTCGGTGTTCAGCGCGATCTTGGCGGCCTCACGGGCGAAGGCCTGGAAAGCGTCGTTGCGGGCGACGAAGTCGGTCTCGGAATTCACCTCGACGATCGCGGCATGATGGCCGGCGGATTCGACGGCGACCAGGCCCTCGGCGGCGACGCGGCCGGCCTTCTTGGCGGCCTTGGCAAGGCCCTTCTTGCGCAGCCAGTCGATGGCCGCCTCGATGTCGCCCTGCGTCTCGTTGAGCGCGCCCTTGCAGTCCATCATGCCCGCGCCGGTCTTCTCCCGGAGCTCCTTCACCATCGCGGCGGTGATGTTGGCCATGGCGGTCCCTTTCGTGTGGTCTGGATGAGAGAGGCCCGGCGCGCGGGTAAGCGGCCGGGCCCGGTATGCCTGGGTTCACGACGCCCCGATGACAGGGCGCCGCGACGTACCGAGAGTTAGACCGCGGCGGCGGCCTCGACGAAACCGCGGGCCTGCGAAACCCACGAATCGCGGTCGATGCGGCCGTTGAGCTTCAGGTCGGAATCGACCTTGGCGACCTCGTCCGGAGTCATCGCGGCAATCTGCCAGTAATGGTAGATGCCGGCATCGTTGAGCTTTTGGACGATCTGCGGACCGGCGCCGTGCAGCTTGGTCAGGTCGTCCGGCGCGCCGCGCGGGGCGGCGAGCAGCTCGAAATGCTCGGTCGACTCGGCGAGCATCGCCACGTCGGCCGGATCGAGCGCGTCGGACTCGACCGAGACGGCCGCGTCGTCGTTGGCCGGCAGCTCCTCGGCCTGCGGCTCCTCGGAGGCGCCGAGATCGACGCCCGACGAGCCCTGGGCGCGCGAGATGCCGTCGATGGCGGCCTTGGCGATCAGGTCGCAGTAGAGCGCGATGGCGCGGCCGGCATCGTCGTTGGCCGGAACGATGTGGGTGATGCCGTCCGGGTTGCAGTTGGTGTCGACGATGGCGGCCACCGGGATCCCGAGGCGGTTCGCCTCCTTGATCGCCAGCTGCTCCTTGTTGGTGTCGATCACGAACAGCAGGTCGGGCACGCCGCCCATGTCCTTGATGCCGCCGAGCGCCTTCTCGAGCTTGTCCTTCTCACGGGACAGCATCAGGCGCTCTTTCTTGGTCAGGCCCGGGCCGCCGGTCTCCAGCGTCTCGGTGACCTTGCGCAGGCGCGCGATGGAGCCCGAGATGGTCTTCCAGTTGGTGAGCATGCCGCCCAGCCAGCGGGAGTTGACGTAGTACTGGGCCGAGCGCTTTGCGGCGTCGGCGATCGTGTCGGCCGCCTGGCGCTTGGTGCCGACGAACAGCACGCGGCCGCCCTTGGCGACGGTGTCGCTCACCGCCTGCAGCGCGGTGTGCATCGCCGGCACGGTCTGGGCCAGGTCGATGATGTGGATGTTGTTGCGGGTGCCGAAGATGTACGGCTGCATCTTCGGGTTCCAGCGGTGGGCCTGGTGACCGAAATGGGCGCCCGCCTCGAGGAGCTGACGCATAGTGAAATCGACGGCCATGTCTTTGTACTCTCCGGTTGGATCCGCCGCGGAGGGATGCAGCCACCCGACGTATTCGGACGGCCACCGGAAGACGCCTCATTCAGGCATGAGGCCGGCTCCGCGTGTGGGATGGGCGGGCGCTTAGCAGAGCCCGGGGCGGGACGCAAGGTTTCGGGTGGAATCGAAGGGCGACCGCCTCTCAGGGCTTGTAACCCGAGGCCTCCGACACCGATAAGTCGCCGCATGGCGGGCGTCGCAGGAGAGACGCTGAAATTTGCCCGGACCCTCCGGGACAAGGCCAAGCTCTCGCCCGAGCAGGCCGCGGGTTTGGCCGATGCCAGGCTGAAGCGTTTCGGGGCGATCTCGTCACCAAGGCAGATCTGCGCGCCGAATTGGCGGAGACCCGCACCGAAATCCTGCGCTCGGTCGCCGGATTGATTGGCTTTCAGATGCGGGCGATCACCGGAGCCGTCGTCGCCCTCGTCCGGTCGCGTCATTAAGGCCGCAGTCCAGCTGGACAGCGATCAGCTGCCCGCGAACACGGCGGCGATATCGGCCGGACCCATAACCCGGTAGCCCCCGGCCGGCAGGTCCGCCGGTAGGTCGAGCCCACCGACCCGGTCCCGATGCAAAGCGACGACGTGGTTGCCGATGGCGGCGAACATCCGGCGCACCTGGTGATAGCGGCCTTCCGTCAGCGTCACCGCGCAATGGGTGGAATCCTCGACATCCAGATGCACCGGCAGCAAGGGCCGGTCCTCGCCCTCGAGCATCAGCGTGCCGGACGCGAAGGTCGCTCCCTCGGTGCCGTCGAGGGGCCGGTCGAGGGTGACCCGATAGCGCTTGGCCACATTCGCCTTGGGCGCGATGATCCGGTGCAGCAGCGCGCCGTCATCGGTGAGCAGCAGAAGGCCGGAGGTCTCCTTGTCGAGGCGCCCCACGGTGGAGAGCGGCGGGTCGCGGCGGCGCCAGCGCTCGGGCAACAGCCCGTAGACGAGGGGCCCGGCTTCCTTGTGCGAGCAGGTCACGCCGAGCGGCTTGTGCAGCATCAGGCACAGCCCCGGCAGCGGATCGACTGGCGCGCCGTCGATGGTCAGACGCTCCGGAAGATCGGGATCAAGGGCGATCCGGTCGCCGGCATCCGCCAGCTCGGCGCCGTCCAGCAGGATCGCGCCGGCGCGGGCCAGCCCCTGGATCTCGCGGCGCGACCCGTAGCCGAGATTGGCCAGCAGCTTGTCGAGGCGGACGGATTTCGCTGCCTTCATCGGCGCGCCTCGTAGACCCGGTAGCCCCCGGCCTGCACCGAGACCGAGACGTCGCGGAACGCGGCGCCGAGAGCCGTCTCGTAGGGCAGGTGCGCATTGGCCACGAGCCACAGGGTGCCGCCCTTGCGCAGCGCCTCCGCGGCCCGGGCGATGAAGGTGCGGCCGAGCGCCTGATCCTCGGTTCCGCCGTCGTGGAACGGCGGGTTCATCACGACGAAGTCGAGGCTGCCCGGCACCGTGCCGGCCGCCCGGATATCGGCCCAGACGATCGTCGCCCGCGGATCGGCGACGTTGCGATGCGCCATCTCGACGGCGCGGCGATCGATCTCCACCAGCGTCAGCGCGGTGACCGCGGGCGAGCCCAGGATCGCCCGGGCGAGGATCCCAAGGCCGCAGCCGAGATCGGCCCCCTTGCCCTTCAGCGGCGGCAGATTCGCCAGGAGCAAAGCCGTACCGGGATCGAGCCGATCCCAGGAGAAGACGCCGGGCTGCGTGCACAGAGCGAGATTGTCGACGTGGCGCGGGCCACCCTCGTCGATCGCCGCGGCAAGCCCGGCCGGTTCGGGCGGTCGCACGAGCCGGCAGATCCGATGGTGGCGGCGCGGCTCGTCGGCGGCGTGACACCCGAAAGCGGCCAGTTCCTTGGCCAGCCGCGTGCCGCCCCGGTCCTTCGGAGCGAGCGCCAGCATCCGGCCGCCGGGCACGAGCGCCCGCAACGTGTGAGCGAGCACGTAGCGCCGCTCGATCGTGCCTGGGGGCGCCAGCACAGTCGCGGCATCGAGGCTGCCCTCGGTCAGGTCCTCGAGCCGGGCTGAACCGGGGATCAGGGGGGAAAGCTGGACGGCGTCGCCGGGAACCTCTGCGAGGTCGACCGGCGGCAGGCCGTAAACGGCATGGCGCATGAACAATTCAGGATCTGGAGAGCTGGCATCGGAACGCGAATCCACAGCGGAGCGGGAAGCCCGCACCCGACTCGGATCATCCGGAGGGAACGTCGCCTGTTACCCGGAATGGCTCCGAAAGCCCAGCCTCGGGGTCGTCGCACGGGCCTGGTCGGAGGGCAGACCGTCCGCCGCGGGTGAGCCCCTGCCCCTGCGCCATCGGGGTGGTTCCCGAATCCCCGAACGCGGGTCTATCTTGCGGTCATGACTGCTCCGAACGACCCGCGCCCGACCCTCCAGCATCCGGACGACGATCCCTACCTGTGGTTGGAAGAGATCGACGGGTCGGAGGCGCTGGCCTGGGTCGAGGCCCGCAACGCCGAGACCCTGGCCCGCTACGGCGATGCCGGCTTCGCCCGGGATCGCGACACCGCGCGGACCATCCTGGATCGGCCGGAGCGTATCCCGTTCGTCTCGCGCCGGGGCGGGCTGCTCTATAATTTCTGGACAGATGCCGAACACCCGCGCGGCCTGTGGCGCCGGACCGACGAGGCGAGCTTCCGGTCGGAATCGCCAGACTGGGATATCCTGCTCGACCTCGATGCGCTCGCCACTGCGGAGGGCGAGGATTGGGTCTGGGCTGGGTCGTCGGTCCTGAAGGACGGTCACGACCGCGCCCTGCTGTCCCTCAGCCGGGGCGGCGGCGACGCCAAGGTCGTGCGCGAGTTCGACCTGATCAGCCGCAGCTTCGTGGCGGACGGCTTCGTCCTGCCGGAGTCGAAGGGCGGTGCGGCCTGGCTCGACCGCGATACGCTGCTGATCTCGAGCGCCTACGGCGACGGCATGGCCACGCGCGCGGGCTACCCCCGCACCGCTCGGATGTTGTCACGCGGATCGGATCCGCAGGCCGCCGCGGTGCTGTTCGAGGTGCCGGAGACCAGCATGGCCGCCTGGGCCTCGGCGGACCGGGAGACGGGCGTCGAGCGGCTGGTCTTCGTCGATCAGATCGGCTTCTTCGACACGACGATCCACCTCGGCGACCGGAACGGCCCGCGCACGCAGCTCGACCTGCCCTTGGATGCCGACGTGCAGATCGACCGGGATTACCTCGCGGTGCGACCACGCCAACCCTGGCTCGTGGGCGGCATGGAGCACGCGACCGACACGGTGCTGGCAATGCCGCTGTCGGCCTTCCTGGAGGGTCGCCGCGACCTCACGGTGCTGTGGCGGCCGGACGAGCGCCGGGCGCTCCAGGACGTGTTCTGGTCGGCGGGGCGCCTGTTCGTCCACGCGCTCGACGACCTGCGTCCGACCTACACGATCTGCACGCCCGAAGGGGGTGCGTGGACGACACGGCCGCTCGACGGGCTGCCGGCCCTCGGCAGCGTCCATGTCTGGCCCCTCGACGGCGACCCCGAGGAGGCGGACGGCACCTTGCTCGCGACCGTGCACGACCCGGTGACGCCCGCGACGCTGCTCAGCATCCCGCCGAGCCTCGAAGCACCCTCGGTGCTGCGCCGAACCCCGCCGGCTTTCGACGCGCAGGGCCTGCGGGTCACCCGCCACGAGGCAATCTCGGCGGACGGCACGCGGGTTCCCTACGTCCAGACCGGACCGGAGGCCCTGACCGGCGAGGCTCCGGTGCATATGACCGCCTACGGCGGTTTCCGGCTTCCGCTGCTGCCGAGCTATTCCCCGGTCCTGGGCAAGCTCTGGCTGGAGCGGGGCGGCACGAGCGTCGTCGCCAATATCCGCGGGGGCGGCGAGTTCGGCACGCGCTGGCACGATGCCGGACGCCGGGAGGGCAAGGCGCGGGCCCATGACGATTTCGCCGCGGTGGCGGCCGACCTCGTCGCGCGCGGCGTGACCCAGCCGGGCCGGATCGCCGCGGAGGGCGGCTCGAATGGCGGCCTGCTGATCGCCAACATGCTGACCCGCTATCCGGAGCGGTTCGGGGCGCTGTTCTGCACGATCCCGCTGATCGACATGCGCCGCTACACCAAGCTCCTGGCCGGGGCGAGCTGGATCGCGGAATACGGCGACCCGGACGATCCGCAGGATTGGGCTTTCCTCGGCGCGATCTCGGCCTACCACACCGCCGAGGCCGGCCGGCCCTACCCGCCGATCCTGCTGGCCACCAGCCGCCGCGACGACCGCGTTCATCCCGGGCATGCCCGCAAGATGGCCTGGAAGCTGAACGCCCTCGGCTACGACGCGTCCTTCTACGAGCCTGCCTCCGGGGGGCACGGCTACGGCAAGGACAATGCCGAGACGGCATCGTTCCTGGCGCTCGGCCTGGCCTTCCTGCGTCGCTCGATCGGCTGGGATGCCCCGGAGGCCTAAAGTCCGGGTTTCAAAAGGTCTTCGACCTTTTGCGGGTGCAGGGCAGAGCCCTGCAAGTCTCGGGGACTCCGCCGAAGGGCGAGCCCCAGGAAACCCGGTTCAGCCGCGGGGGAATTCCAGGCCAATCTCGCGATAGCGGGCGGGGTCGTCGGCCCAGTTCTCACGCACCTTCACGTGCAGGAACAGGTGGACCTTGGCGTCCGCCGCCTCGGCGATCTCGATGCGGGCCGCCTGCCCGATCGCCTTGATGGTCTGGCCGCCCTTGCCGAGCACGATCGAGCGCTGGCTCTCGCGCTCGACGAAGATCGTCTGCTCGATCCGGACCGATCCGTCCGGCCGGATCTGCCACTGGTCGGTCTCGACCGTGGATCGGTAGGGCAGCTCCTCGTGCAGCCGGTCGTAGATTTTTTCCCGGGTAATCTCCGCGGCGAGCATGCGCAGCGGCGCGTCCGAGACCTGATCCTCCGGGTAGAGCCACGGGCCCGGCGGCATCCGGGCGGCGAGCGCGCGGCGCAGGTCGCCGACGCCGTCGCCCTTAAGGGCCGAGATCATGAAGGTCTCGGCAAACGGCGAGGCCGCGTTGAGCTTGGCAGCCAGATCGAGCAGCCGCTCCCGCGGGATCAGGTCGATCTTGTTGAGGATCAGCATCTTCTCGCGCTTCACGTCGCCGAGGCGGCTCAGGATCGCCTCGACCTCCTCGTCCAGGCCCTTGCGGGCATCGACCAGCAGACAGACCGCGTCCGCGTCGGCCGCGCCGCTCCAGGCTGAATGCACCATCGCCCGGTCGAGGCGGCGCTTGGGCGTGAAGATGCCCGGGGTGTCGACCAGGATGACCTGGGCCGAGCCCTCGATCAGGATGCCGCGCACGAGCGCCCGTGTCGTCTGAACCTTGCGCGAGACGATCGAGACCTTCGTGCCGACCAGGTTGTTGAGGAGCGTCGACTTGCCGGCATTCGGCACGCCGATCAGCGCGACGAAGCCCGCCCGTGAATCGGGGGGCGTACCCGGAAGCGCCGATGGCGCCTTGAGGGCCGGCCCCTCGGCATGCCCCTTGTCCTGTCCGTCGTCTTGTTCGTGGTCGGTCATGCTGTCTCCGTCGGCCCCGTCTCCGGGACGGTGCCGATTCCCTCGCGCTCCATCAGCGCACGGGCGGCCTCCTGCTCGGCGACACGCTTCGAGGTACCCTCGCCGTGACCCGGTTCAAGCCCCTCGACCTGTACGGCAATGCGGAACCGGGGCGCATGATCCGGGCCGGTGCGCTCGACCACCGCGTAGACGGGGATCGGCAGGCTCCGGCCCATGGCCCATTCCTGCAGGGCGGATTTGGCGTCGCGGCCGCGATGGGCCGCCATCGGCTCGGCCGGATGGAAATGCGCCTCGACGATCACCCGGGCGGCCTCGAAGCCGGCATCGAGGTAGATCGCGCCGAGGATCGCCTCGCAGACGTCGGCCAGGATCGTCTGGTTGCGCCGGCCGCCGCCCATCACCTCGCCCTGGCCAAGGATCAGATGCGGCCCGACCTCCCAGGAAGCCGCCACCGCCGCGCAGGTCTCCCGGCGCACGAGGCCCGCCAGACGGCGTGAGAGATCGCCTTCGTCCGCGTCGGGAAAGGCGGCGTAGAGCCGGTCGGCCACGGCGAGCCCGAGCACCCGGTCGCCCAGGAACTCCAGGCGCTGGTAGCTGCCGCCGCGCCCGGTAGCCTTGCTGGTATGGGTGAGCGCCCGGGTCAGCAGGTTCTGATCGGCGAAGCTGTGGCCGATCCGCTCCTCCAGAACGCCGAGCGGCGGCCTGGGCTTATGGGAACGCCGCGCCCGGGAAGACGGTCGGGCCTGTCCAGCCTCGTCCAAGTTCGGGCCGTTCAATGGATGGTCGAGAACAGGCGCGACCAGCGCACATGGGCCGGCCAGTTCCAGAGCTGCCAGGCCGGTGTGCCCTCGTCGATCGAGAAGAAGATCATCTCGGCGCGCCCGACGAGATTGGCGAAGGGCACGTAGCCGACGCTCGCGAGATCGCGCGAGTCGGTGGAGTTGTCGCGGTTGTCGCCCATCATGAAGAAGTGCCCGCTGGGCACGGTGTAGAGTTCGGTCTTGTCCCAGAAGCCGTTGTCGCCGTCGCGCTCGATCACCCGGTGGACAACGCCGTTGGGCAGCGTCTCGAGATACTGGGGCACCTTGGTTGCCTGGCCGTAGGGATCGGTGGTCTCGTAATCGGCGATCCGCTCGCGCTTGACCGGCTTGCCGTTGATGTTGAGCACGCCGTCGATCATCTGGATCTTGTCGCCCGGCAGGCCGATCACGCGCTTGATGTAATCCGTGGCGTTGTCCTTGGGCAGCTTGAACACCGCGATGTCGCCGCGCTTCGGCTCGGCCGCCCAGACGCGCCCGTCCGCCTGGATCGGAATGTATTCCGAGAGCGGCAGGGAGTATTTCGAGTAGCCGTAGGAATACTTCGAGACGAACAGGTAATCGCCGATCAGCAGCGTCGGCACCAGCGACCCCGACGGGATGTTGAACGGCTGGAACAGCAGCGTGCGCACCACCAGGGCGATCAGCAGCGCCTGGACGCCGACCTTCAGCGTCTCGCGGATGCTGGCCCAGGTGCCGGTCTCGACCGGTTTCGTCAGCGGCTTGCCGTCGTGATCCACGCGTGCGCGTTCCATCTTCAGACTCAGATTCCGTCGCCGGAGCACGCCCCAGCTCTTCCGTTATCGTACGACGGGGCCGGGACCGGCTTCCGCCCGTCCGCATCATACGCCAGCCGCCCGCGAGGCCCGGCCTCGCCGCCTGCGGCTGATCTGCGGTTGTCCCGAGGAATGCGCCGCAATCGTGTCCGCTGGTGCGGCGGTCTAGACCAAGCGCGAGCCCCCGGCAACGCGCGAGGGTAGCGGGCTAATCCGCCATCCCGGGTCTCACACAGGCAGCGCCTCGATGATCACGAAGGCTTGAGCCATGGGCGGATCGTCCGTGAGGCTGACATGCAGCCGGACCTCATGCCCCGCGGGCAGCATCTCGGCGAGTCGCGCGGCGGCACCGCCGGAGAGCCGCAGGGTCGGCTGGCCGGAGGGCAGGTTCACCACCTCCATGTCGCGCCAGAACACGCCGTTGCTGAGGCCGGTGCCCAGCGCCTTGGCGCAGGCCTCCTTGGCGGCAAAGCGCCTGGCGTAGCCGGGCGCGCGGGCGGCGCGACGGTCGCAGCGCGCCCGTTCGCCATCGGTGAACACCCGGTGAGTGAAGCGGTCGCCATGGCGCTCGAGCGTCCGGGCGATCCGGTCGATGTCGCAGAGATCCGAGCCAATGCCGATGATCATGGGCGCCGCGCACGGTCCATGGCGGCCCGCATGTCGCGCACCGCCTGGGCGAGCCCGACGAAGATCGCGTCGGCGATCAGGGCGTGGCCGATATTCAGCTCCCGGATCTGCGGCAGCGCCGCCACCGGCCCGACGCTCTGGACCGTGAGCCCGTGTCCGGCATGGATCTCCAGGCCGAGCCCGGCGCCATGCTCGGCCGCCCGCGTGATCCGCGCCAGTTCGTGGGCAACCCGCGCATCATCCCCCGCCACGGCGGCCTCGCAGTACCTGCCGGTGTGCAGCTCGACCACCGGCGCGCCGAGCGCACGGGCGGCGACCATCACGGCGGGCTCGGGCTCGACGAAGAGCGAGACGCGGATCCCGGCCTCGGCCAGGGCGCGGATCCGGGGGGCGAGGTGATCGCGCCCGCCGACGATGTCGAGGCCACCCTCGGTGGTGCGCTCCGCGCGCTTCTCCGGCACCAGGCAGGCGGCGTGGGGGCGTGTCGCCAGGGCGATCGTCACCATCTCGTCGGTGGCCGCCATCTCGAAGTTGAGCGGTACGGTGAGATCGCGCTTCAGCGCAGCAATGTCGGCGTCCCGGATGTGGCGCCGGTCCTCGCGCAGATGCGCCGTGATGCCGTCCGCCCCGGCCTCGACCGCCAGGAGGGCGGCCCGCACCGGGTCGGGATAAGACTCGCCGCGGGCGTTGCGCACCGTGGCGACGTGGTCGATGTTGACGCCGAGGCGCAGCTTTTCGGAGGTCATGGGCCGATTCGTCCCGGGGCCGCCACGGTCCGGCGGGCGCCCTCGAACCGCCGATATGTTTGCGATCCGCCCAGCCGGCAAGACGGGCCGGCGCTCTGGCGGACAAAGCGTGTTCGGGTCGGCCGGTCTTGCCAGTCCGGGAAAAACCGATTATGCGCCGCCCCTCGCGTTCGCTCCGGCCGGGGGCTGAACGGACGGTGCCGCTTGCGGCATAGGATCCTGAACGATCCGTCGTCCGGTGTCTCCGCCTTCGATCAACCGCTCGGGCCTGCAAAAACGGCTCGAAGGGCTTGGCGCCGAGCGTCTCGCGAATGAACCGGCCCGAACCAGCCGCCCTCGGGCGGCCGGGCTCCTTTTGACACTGAAAGGCCCGATATGCCTCTCTACGAGCACGTGCTCTTGGCCCGGCAGGACGTGACGTCCCAGCAGGTCGAGACGATGATCGACACCTACAAGGGTGTGATCGAGCAGAACGGCGGCCGCCTCGAGAAGATCGAGATGTGGGGCGTGAAGTCCCTGGCCTACCGCATCAAGAAGAACCGCAAGGCGCATTTCGCGCTCCTCAACATCGACGCCCCCCCGGCCGCCATCGCCGAGATGGAACGTCAGATGCAGATCTCCGAGGACGTGCTGCGCTTCATGACCGTCCGGGTCGAGGATCTCGATTCCGAGCCGTCGGCGATGATGCAGAAGCGCGACCGCGACGACCGCAAGGATCGCGAGCGCGGCCGGCGTCGTGACGATGACGGCTTCGGTGGCGGCGGCGGGTTCGGCGGCGGCGAGCGCCCCGAACGCGGCGATCGTCCCGAGCGCAGCTTCGGCGGGGAGGGCTAAACCATGGCTTTCGGTGCTGGTGCGGGCGGCGGACGCCGTCCCTTCTTCCGTCGTCGCAAGACTTGCCCGTTCTCCGGCGCGAACGCGCCGAAGATCGATTACAAGGACGTCAAGCTCCTGTCCCGCTACGTGTCCGAGCGCGGTAAGATCGTCCCGTCCCGCATCACCGCGGTCTCGGCCAAGAAGCAGCGCGAACTCGCCCAGGCGATCAAGCGCGCCCGCTTCCTCGGCCTGCTGCCCTACGTGATCAAGTAGGCTGATTCGAATGGCCGGCCCGGCATCGACCCGGGCCGGCTTCCTCAGAGAGCGATGCGACATCGCTCGATCGTTGGGGCGCAGCGACGCCTCTAACCCTGCCGTGACGGCAGCGGGACAGCGGAACCCATGGCACAGCATATCGGCATCGGTATCGGCGCGGGCCTCGTCTCCGCACTCCTGTTCGGGGTGCTGCTGAAGGCGACCCCGCTGGCGATCCTGCTTTACCTCGTAGCGCCTCTGCCGATCCTCATCGTCGGCCTGGGCTGGAGCCACAAGGCCGCCCTCACGGCGGCGGCTGCCGGCAGCCTCGCTCTGGCGCTCGTGATCGCGCCCTTCATGGGCCTCGCCTACGCCGCCTACATCGCCCTGCCGGCCTGGTGGCTCGCCTACCTGACGCTGCTCGGCCGCGAGACGCCCTCCGGCCTCGAATGGTACCCGACCGGCCGCCTCCTCGGCTGGACCGCCGCCACGGCCGCCCTCGCCTTCATCGCCATCGCGGTCCTGTCCTCGCCGAACCACGCGGCCTTCGACGCGCAACTGCGTGGGCTCGCCCGCACGCTGGTGCAGGTGCGCGACCCGGCCGCCCGGCCGGCGACCGAGACTCGCCGCCCCGACGCGCCGCAAGCCGAGGCCGGCTCGCCCGCCCCCGACGCGGGTGCCGAGCCGGACGCGACGCCCAAGCCCGGCCAGGACGAGGCCGAGGTGACGCGGGGCGAAGTCGCCGACGCCCTCGCGCGCGTCGTGCCGGCCTTCGCGGCCAACGGGCTCACCCTGCTCCTGACCTTCTATCTCTGGGCCTCGGCCCGGATCGTGAAGATTTCCGGGCGCCTGCCCCGGCCGTGGCCGGACCTGCCGTCGACCGCCATGCCGCGCACGACCCTGGTAACCTTGGCAGCCGCCGTGCTGATGTGCTTCGCCCCCGGCTTCATCGGCGTATTTGGCGTCGCGCTGGTCGGCGCCTTCAGCGCGGCCTTCGCGCTCCAGGGGCTCGCCGCCTTCCACGACCGCTCGCGCGGCCGGCCAGGGCGCGGGCTGATGCTGTTCGGCATGTACCTGATCCTGTTCGTGACCCAGGGCGTCGCCCTGGTGGCACTCACCCTGTTCGGCCTGGCCGACACCGCCCTCGATCGCCGCCGTCCGAAGGACAACCCGGCGCCGTGAGTCCCCGGCCCGTGCGGCCGACCAACTGAAGGAGAATGACGATGGAAGTGATCCTGCTCGAGCGCGTGGCCAAGCTCGGCCAGATGGGTGAGACCGTGAACGTCCGCCCGGGCTTTGCCCGCAACTTCCTGCTCGCCCGCGGCAAGGCGCTGCGCGCGACGGAATCCAACAAGAAGCACTTCGAGTCGCAGCGCGCCCAGCTCGAGGCCCGCAACCTCGACCGCAAGAAGGACGCCGAGGCCGTTGCCGAGAAGCTGAACGGCCAGAGCTTCATCCTGATCCGCCAGTCGGGCGAGACCGGCGTGCTCTACGGCTCCGTCTCCACCCGCGACCTCGCCGAGGTGGTGGCCAAGGAGGGCTTCACCGTCGATCGCGGCCAGTTCATCCTGAACCAGCCGATCAAGACCCTGGGCCTGCACACCGTCCCGGTGGTGCTGCACCCCGAGGTCGAGGTCCAGATCACGGTCAACGTCGCCCGCAGCCCCGAAGAGGCCGAGCGTCAGGCACGTGGCGAGTCGGTCACCGAGCGTGAGGCGTTCAACCTCGACGACCTCGGCCTGGAGGTCGGCATGGCGCTGGCCGATGCCGGCGAAGGTGCCGACGACCGCGGCTGATTCCGTCGGGATCCATGGTCAGCGCCGCTCCGCAAGGGCTATCCGGCTCGCGCGGGGCGGCGTCGCCAGCATCCCTGTATAGCGGTGAACATTGGGGATCATTCGCCCTAAGACTTGACACGTTCCAGTTTTGTTCCAGCATGGACGCCCGCCCCTCGCGAGAGTCGGCGGGCGTCCGTTCGTCCGGGCCGAGGACCGGATGAGCCGGCCGTCGGCTAGGCTTCGGTAACCTTACCGTGGCCTATGTCGCGCGGTGTGATCCTGGTGCGCCCGTCGCGGCGCCTGATTCGGAGTCGTCCGCCGATGGCCCTGCCCAATGCGCTCACGGCCAAGCTGGAAGCGGTTCAAGCTGAGTACCGCGTCGCCCCGCACAACATCGATGCGGAGCAGGCGCTGCTCGGCGCCATCTTGGTGAACAACGACGCCTATTACCGGGTGTCGGACTTCCTCCTGGCCGAGCACTTCATGGAGGATGCCCACCAGCAGATCTTCTCGGTGGCTGCCTCGCTGATTCGGGCCGGCAAGCTTGCCACGCCCATCACCATGAAGACCTATCTGGGCGACGCCGATTTCGGCGGCCAGACGGTGATGCAGTACCTCGCGAGGCTGGCCGCCGACGCCACCACGGTGATCAATGCCGGCGCCTACGGCCGGACGATCTACGACCTCGCGATCCGCCGTCGCCTCATCACGATCGGCGAGGATCTGGTGAACGGCGCCTACGAGGCGCCGGTGGAGCAGGCGCCTCGCGACCAGATCGAGGAGACCGAGCGCCGGCTCTACGAGCTCGCCGAGGCCGGGAAATACGACGGCGGCTTCCAGAAGTTCTCCGACGCGCTCACCGCCGCGGTGGACATGGCCGCCAAGGCCTATCAGCGCGACGGCAAGCTCTCGGGCATCGCCACCGGCCTGTCCGACCTCGACGCCAAGATGGGCGGCCTGCAGCCCTCCGACTTGATCATCCTCGCGGGCCGCCCGGCCATGGGCAAGACCTCGCTGGTGACCAACATCGCCTTCAACATCGCCAAGGCCTATCGCGGCGAGAAGCAGGCGGACGGCACGATGCAGACCGTCAACGGCGGCATCGTCGGGTTCTTCTCGCTCGAAATGTCGGCCGAGCAGCTCGCCACCCGTATCATCGCCGAGCAATCGGGCGTGCCCTCCTACAAGATTCGCCGCGGCGACATCCGGCCGGAGGATTTCTACAAGATCACCGACGCCGCCCGGGACATGCAGACGATCCCGTTCTACATCGACCAGACCGGCGGCATCTCGATCGCCCAGCTCGCCGCCCGAGCCCGGCGCCTGAAGCGCCAGAAGGGCCTGGACCTGCTGATCGTCGACTACCTGCAGCTGCTTTCCGGCTCCGGCAAGCGCAGCGACAACCGCGTGCAGGAGATGACCGAGATCACCACCGGCATGAAGGCGCTCGCCAAGGAGCTAGCGGTGCCGATCATCGGCCTGTCCCAGCTCTCCCGTCAGGTCGAGAACCGCGACGACAAGCGCCCGCAGCTCTCGGATCTGCGCGAATCCGGCTCGATCGAGCAGGACGCCGACGTGGTGATGTTCGTGTTCCGCGAGGAATACTACGTCAACAACAAGAAGCCGCGCGAGGGTACGGAGGAGTTCTTCGCCTGGGAGGCGGAGATGAACCGTGTCCACGGCAAGGCCGAGGTCATCCTCGGCAAGCAGCGTCACGGACCGACCGGCACGGTCGAACTGCAGTTCGACGCCAACATCACCCGGTTCTCGAACCTTGCGCAGAGCGAGCGGCTGCCCGAGCAGATGTGATAGATTGCGGCCGCCGGTGCGACCGGGCGGCGGCAAGGAGGCGGTCGTGACAGCTCCGAAGCGAGTGTCGCAGAGACTGAAGACGACGCGGTACGAGGACGACGTCCATGCCTGGGCCCAAGAGCAGGTGCATTTCCTGCAAGCCGGGGCCTGGGCGCGTCTCGACATCGAACACCTTGCCGACGAGATCGCGGACGTGGGTCGCAGCGAACGCCACGCACTGACAAGCGCCTTGAGCGTGATCCTGCTGCACCTTCTGAAGTGGGATCATCAGCCGACTCGACGGACACGCAGCTGGGTCACGTCGATCCGGACGCAGCGCGTCGTCGTGGCCGAGCGTCTCGAAGACAGCCCCAGCCTGAAGTCCCGGATCGACGTGCTGGTCGCGCGGGCCTATCACCGTGCCTTGATCGAGGCCGCCGGCGAGACCGGGCTCGACGAGCAGACCTTCCCGCCGGCCTGCCCCTACGATGTCGAGACGATCATGACGCGCGAGATCCCCTGGCCGCCGAGCGACGGCCAGCCGCGGCCTCAACGCGGGTAGGATCACGCCCGGCCGCTCCGCGCCGCCGCGAACCATCGCCACACCCGGCCGTTGTGCGGAAGACGATTGTCCCGCCGCCGCAGGAGCGATGATGAGCGAGCCGACCCCTCCGAAGATGCCGTATTGGCACGTCTATACCGACGCGGAGGGGGTGAGCCGCCAGGAGCGTTTTTTCATCGCGCGTTTCAAGTTCGAGGGGATCAACCCCGAGACGGCGCCGCAATGGAACGACAAGATGGAGCCGGTGCCGTCGGTCGTGACCTTCACGGTCCTGCCGGTCGGCTGGGTCGGAGAATGGCATGAGAATCCGCGGCCGCAATGGATCGCGATCCTCTCCGGCCGCTGGTTCGTGGAAACCATGGATGGCCACCGGGTCGAAATGGGCCCGGGCGAGCTGATGATGGGTGAGGACCAGAACACCAGGGCGCGCGACGGCAGGAAGGGCCACCTCTCGGGCACTGTGGGCAACGAGCCCTGCACGATGATCGTCACGGGGCTCAAGGTGGAGCCCACCGTGAACCAGCCCGGCCGCTTCAAGTAGGGGCTGCGGCATGGACGGTTTCGAACTGACGCAGCCACGCTTCAAGGCATATGTGCTGCCGAACGCGCCGCTAGAAAAACTCGCCGAAGGCTTCGGCTGGGCCGAAGGTCCGGTCTACTTCGGCGACCGCAACGAGCTGCTGTTCTCGGATCTGCCGAACAACAGGGTGATGCGCTGGACGGATGCGGGCGGCCTCAGCGTCTACCGCGCATCGAGCGACTTCGAGAACGGCCATGCCCGGGATCGCCAGGGGCGGCTCCTGTCCTGCTCGCATCGCGGCCGGCGCATCCACCGGACCGAGCTCGACGGCAGCATCACCAGCCTGGTCGAGCGCTACCAGGGCCGGCGGCTGAACTCGCCCAACGACATCGTCTGCAAGTCCGACGGCACGATCTGGTTCTCGGACCCGCCTTACGGCATCCAGACCGATTACGAGGGCGGCAAGCAGGAATCCGAGCTGCCCGCCGCGCTCTACCGGTTCGACCCGCGCGACGGCTCGCTGCGCGTCGTCGCGGACGACTTCCAGGGGCCGAACGGCCTGTGCTTCTCGCCCGACGAGCGAAAACTCTACGTGGTCGAGACCGGGCTGCAATTCGCCACGGATCCGCTCCAGAACATACGCGTGTTCGATGTGGCCGAGGATGGCCGTCTGTCCGGCGGGCGAGTGTTCTGCACGATCGCACCGGGCAATGCCGACGGGATCCGGTGCGACGAGCAGGGCAATCTCTGGTCGAGCGCCGGCGACGGCGTCCACTGCATCGATCCCGGCGGCGAGCTGGTCGGCAAGATCCTGGTGCCCTCGCCGGTGGCGAACCTCGCTTTCGGCGGCCGCAACAACAGCCGCCTGTTCCTGTGCGCCTCGCATGCGCTCTACGCGATCTACACCAACGTGCGCGGGGCGCGGCTGCTGTGAGCGGCGTTCGGGCCATCGCCGGCTTCAGTCGCACCGTCGCGGACCTCGCGGTCACGGAGGACTTCTACTGCGACGCTCTCGGCTTCGAGCGGGTCGCCCCCGCTGAGCCGATGCTGGCTGCGCATGTCGAGGCGATGGGGCTCGCCGGGGCGAAGGCGCTGCAGCTGCGACTGCGGCTCGGCCGCCAGGCGGTGACGTTCGTCGCCGTCGAACCGGCCGGCGCCCCCTACCCGGCCGATCCCCAGGCGACCGATCCGTTCTTCCAGCACCTGGCCATTCCGGTTCGCGACATGGACGCCGCGATGGCTCGGCTTGCCCGGCTCAACCCGACCACGATCAGCCGGGGCGGCGCGCAGGTCCTGCCCGCATCAACGGGGGGCGTCACCGCCTACAAGTTTCGCGACCCGGACGGGCATCCGCTCGAGCTGATCTTCTTTCCCGATGGCCCGCCGGCCGAACGCTGGCGCGACGCGCCGGGCCTGTTCCTCGGGATCGACCATTCGGCGATCACCGTCGCCGATCTCGACGCGACCCTGTCGTTCCTCACCGGGCCCCTCGGCCTCACGGTGGCGCAGAAAGGCGTGAACCGGGGGCCCGAACAGTCCCGGCTCGACGGCATCGACGATCCCGAGGTCGATGTCATCGCGCTCGAGCCGCCGGTGCCAGCGCCGCATGTCGAGCTGCTGCATTACCGGCGCCCGGCGCCCCGGCACGCGTCACGGACTGTGTTCGGGCCGGCCGACCGCGCCTCGACCCGGTTCGTCTTCGCGGTCGCGGATATGGTCAGCCTGCTGGCGGCACTGCGCCAGGGGGGCTTCGCGCCGCGCGCCTCCGCGGACGGCTGGGCTGCCTATTGCGCGGGCCCGGATGGGCACGGGTTCCTGTTCGTGAAGGCCTGATACCCGCAGGCGGATGCTGCGTGGAGCGCACTTGACGCGCCGCCCCTCCGGCGTCCAATCCGGCCGCCCCGGAGGTCAGACCGATGCCGCTCCTCGCCCTGCCCTTTCCGGCCATCGATCCGGTGGCGATCGCGATCGGGCCGATCACGATCAAATGGTACGCGCTGGCCTACATCGCCGGCCTGATCGGCGGTTGGTACTATGCGCGCCGCCTGGTCATGGCCGACAGCCTGTGGGGCGTGGTTAAGCGCCCGCAAGTGGTCGATATCGACGACCTGGTCGTTTGGGTGGCGCTCGGCGTCGTGCTGGGCGGGCGGATCGGCTACGTGCTGTTCTACAATCTGCCGATGTACATCGCCGACCCGATGGAGATCCTGGCGATCCGCAACGGTGGCATGTCGTTCCACGGCGGGTTCCTCGGGGCGATCCTGGCCTTCCTGCTGTTCGCCCGCGCCAAGAAGCTCAACGGCTACACCCTGCTCGATATCGGCGCCGTGGTCGTGCCGATCGGCCTGTTCTTCGGGCGGATCGCGAATTTCGTGAACGGCGAGCTCTGGGGGCGGGTCGCGCCGGACTTCCCCTACGCGATCGTGTTCCCCACCGGCGGGCCGCTGCCGCGCCATCCGAGCCAGCTCTACGAGGCCGTCACCGAGGGCCTGCTGCTGTTCATCGTCATGGCGCTGGCTGTCCGCCGGTTCGGGTTCCGCAAGCCGGGCCTGCTCGGCGGGATCTTCGTCCTCGGCTACGCGCTGGCCCGGACATTCTGCGAGTTCTTCCGCGAGCCGGATCGGCAGCTCGGTTTCCTGTTCGGCGACCATCTCGGGCCGATGGGCGGCGGTGTCACCATGGGCATGCTGCTTTGCGTGCCGATGATGATCGTCGGGCTGACCTACATCCTGCTTGCCGCAACCGGGCGGACCCGCCCACGCAATCCGGTGTCCGCTCCCGGTCAGGAGGCGCGTGAGGCGCCCGCCAAGGCGTGACGCCGCTCGGAGCCGAGATCGCGGCGCTGATCCGCCATGGCGGGCCGATCGGCATTGACCGCTACATGGCGCTGTGTCTCGGCCACCCGGTCCACGGTTATTACCGCACCCGTGATCCGCTCGGCGTGCGAGGCGATTTCACGACCGCGCCGGAGATCAGCCAGATGTTCGGCGAGTTGCTGGGCGCCTGGTCGGGCTACGTTCACGGCCGGATGGGCCGGCCGGAGCCGCTGGTCCTGGTGGAACTCGGCCCCGGTCGGGGCACGCTGATGGCGGACGCCCTGCGGGCCCTCGGGACGGCGGCCGCGGGCGTCCGGGTGACACCGCATCTCGTCGAGACCGGCCCAGTGCTACGGGCCGTCCAGGAGCGAACCCTCGCGGGGAAAGGCGTCACCTGGCACGCCGGAATCGAGACGCTGCCCGAGGGCCCGGCGATCATTCTGGCCAACGAATTCTTCGATTGCCTGCCGGTCCGGCAGTTCGAGCGTCGCGCGACCGGCTGGCACGAGCGCCTGATCGGGCTCGGCCTAGAAGGCGATTTCATCTACGGCCTGGCCCCCGAGGCGACCCCGGGGATCGAGGCGGAGGGCCCGGAGGGCAGGCTGCTGAGCGTGCCGGGGGTGGGGCTGGCGCTGATGCGGCAACTCGCCCGCCGCCTGCGGGAATCAGGCGGCGCGCTGCTGGCGATCGATTACGGTCATAGCCGGCCGGGCTTCGGCGACACCCTTCAGGCCCTGTCCGGGCATCGCTTCACCGATCCGCTGGCGGCGCCCGGAGACGCGGATCTCACGCATCACGTCGATTTCGCCGCCCTGGCGAAGGCTGCCCAGGCCGAGGGCGCGACGGCTCACGGGCCGGTGGCGCAACGGGACTTTCTGCTCGCGCTGGGCTTGAATGCCCGCGCCGAGCGCCTGAAGGCCCGGGCCACCCCGGCTCAGGCCGCGGCGATCGATGCGGCCGTCGAGCGACTCACGGATGCGAGCCCGACGGGAATGGGCAATCTGTTCAAGGCCCTGGCCGTGACGGGCCCGGGTCTCGGGCCGCTACCCGGGTTTCCCGAAGCCTGAGGCTTCGAACCCGGACGGCAGCGTGGGACGTGGTCAGCCGAACGAACCGAAACCGGCGTCGGAGCCGGTCGGTGCCCGCGGGGTCGGCGGTGCCGGCGGGTTCGGGTCGGAGGGGTCGAGTTCGCCGAGCTCACGCACGACGGGGTGTTCGGATGCGCTCGGGTTCCGGTGCTCCGGAACCTCGGGGGCCTTGGTCTCGATCGGGGAGTCGTTCTCGGTCCGTCGTGACATTGCGATCCTTCTCGGAAGAATCCGGAACCCGGACTCATGCTGCAATGCAGCAAGAATCTGACGGTTCCACGACATCGTCAAGGGGCAGCCATTCCGCTATCGAGCGCGACACCAGGACCGCGAGGGAGCCGACCGTGACTGCAGGCATGTATATCGAGGCGCCGGAACTCTCGTCGCACGGGCGCGTGCGTCACGCCTTCTTCACCCGGGACGGCGGCGTGTCCGAGGGCATCTATGCCACGCTCAACGGCGGGCTCGGCTCCCGGGATGTCCCGGAGCGCGTCGCCGAGAACCGGACGCGTATGTGTGCGCAGCTCGGCCTGGCGCCGGACCGGCTCGTCAGCCTGTATCAGATCCATTCCGCCGAGGTGGTCACCGTCGAGGCACCGGTCCTGGCCGCGGATCGCCCGAAGGCCGACGCGATGGTGACGCGGGTGCCTGGTCTGGCCCTGGGTATCGCCACCGCCGATTGCGGGCCGATCCTGTTCGCGGATCCCGAGAACGGGGTTGTGGGCGCAGCCCATGCCGGCTGGAAGGGCGCGCTCACCGGGGTGATCGAGGCGACCGTCCGCGCCATGGAGTCGCTGGGCGCCCGGAGACGGAAGATCGTAGCCGTGCTCGGGCCGACGATCAGCCAGGCGTCCTATGAGGTCGGCCCGGACTTCGTCGCACGCTTCCGCACCGAGGCGCCCGGCATGGACCGGTTCCTCGGCCCGGGTACCCGCGAGGACCACGCGCAGTTCGATCTTCCGGGCTTCATCCTGGCCAGGCTCGACGAGGCGGAGATCGGCGAGGCTGCGATGCTGAACCTCTGCACCTATGCCGATCCGGAGCGCTTCTACAGCTATCGCCGGACCACCCACCGCGGCGAGCCCGATTACGGGCGCCTGATCTCGGCCATCGCGTTGACGCCCTGACCCTTTCGACATGGTCCGACGCAAGCGTGGCCGATGCCGTCCAGGGGGTGCGACACTTTGTCAAACCGAATCGGCGGAAAAAAGCGTGGCCATAAGCGAACCTTGACCATTCGGGCGCGTTTAGACGCTCGAGGTGCCGGGGAAAAACCGCGGATTGCCACAAGGGGCCGTGATGAGCGGTCGGCGATACCGCAACGCGTAAAGCAGCCCTGGAACCGCTGGAATGCAGCCAGATCCGCGTTCCGCTTCGGCCTCGAAGGCCGGGGCGGGGCCTTCCGTGAGGACCAGATGATGAAATCCCTGCTTCGCGCCACCACCGCCCTTGCGGGCGTCGCCCTCGCCGGCTCGGCCTTCGCCGCCGACCTGCCGCGCCGCGCCGCCCCGCCGCCCGTCTTCACCCCGGTGCCGGTGTTCACCTGGACCGGCGCCTATTTCGGTATCAACGCCGGCTACGCCTTCGACGCCAGCAGCCGCTCGAACAACTCCACCTTCGGCGTGCCCTTCCCCTACGCCGCCCCCGGCACCACCGCCACCTTCAGCAACCGCAGCCAGGACGGCTTCTCCGGCGGCGCGCAGATCGGCTA
>QGQJ01000139.1:138784-184664 GCA_003206725.1 Blastomyces emzantsi
TGTACGTCAACCTGGAGCGCGGTACCCGCAACCAGGGCGCGCTGGTGGTCAACGCCGCCAACAACTTCCCGGTCGCCTACAGCAACGTCGGCCGCCGCGACGACGAGTTCGCCGTGGTCCGCGCCGGCCTGAACTACAAGTTCGGCTCGTACTAAGACCTAGCCGACACCCCTTGACCTAAGCATCCCCAGCCCGATCAGACTGGTCGCTTAGTCGAGGAGCGTCCCGGGATCACATCCCGGGACGTCTTCGTTTCTGCCTCCCTATGCCTGTACGGCGTGCTCGAGCTCGGCCTTCGACATCCGCGAGCGGCCCGGCACGTTCTGCGCCCGGGCCTTGCGCATCAGCGCCGCCTTCGTCACGCCTGAAGACCCGCCGTCGCGCGCGGCAGCAGCCTTCTCGGCCGCCGCCTTGGGCTGTTTCGAGAATTGCTTGCCCTTGCGCGTATCGGCCCGCTTCTTTGCGGTGCTCGCCGCATATTCCGCGTCGGTCAGGCTCTCCCGGGCCTTCTTGGGCAGGTAGCGCTCTCCGGTCTTGCCGCTCTCCTTTCCGGACTTTGTGCCCCACTCTTCCTCGGTCCATTGCTGGAGATGGTTGTCGGGGTCCTTCTTGCCGGCGTAGCCGCCGCCTTCCTTCTTGTATTCGGCAGTCGCCATCTGCGCCTTGCGAGCCGACCATTGCCCGGGCTTGCCGCCCTTGTCGGATTCCGTGACCTCGTGCTTGACCTTCTCCCACAGCTTCGGGTCGGTCTTCTTGGCGGTTCCTGACATCGCTGCGCCTCGCGAATCTCGATTGGGCCATCAACACGAGGCCGGCAGCGCCGTTCCTCGGCGGCTTGTCCGTGCGCTGCGACCGAAGGTCGGCCCCACCCGCCGGCCCGCCCGACGGGCCCATCCACGCGGTCGGATACCGCCGGCCTCTCACGGGGTTGTCCCCGAAAGAGAGCATCCGCATGCCCGACGCGCCGACGACCAACACGCAGGATCTCGCCAACACCAAGTACGACGCCCAGCGTCGGGCGCGGGCAGCCGCCGAGCACCACCCGACCCCGCCGGCTGTTCCCGCCGGCGCCACCCCGGCCCCTCCGGACCCAGCGCCGAAGGCCGGGTCCTCCGACCCTGAAGGAACACAGCATGGCTGACGTGCCGACCGACACACAGGCGCAGCGGATGCCTCAGGGCAAGCCCGAGAGCGAAGGCCTGGCCAACGCCCCGCTGGACACGGCCACCGGCACGGTCAAGCCGCAGGACGGTCCGATGGAGCGGGCCGGCACCGAGGCCGAGGAGGCGGCCCGGGGCGGCAAGAGCCTCGGTGCCGAGCGCGACAAGCCCCGCAGCCCGTAAGCCGCATCCGGGCCCCGCGGGCAGGGGACCAGTTTGTTTCTGGGCGGTAAAAGCCAAGGTCAGCCTCTATTCAGGCCGCCGGACCAATCTCCCCGGCATCTTGCGCCGGGCGGATCCGGTGCAAGCCTGCACAGAGGGTCTGACCATGATGCACGTGAAGATGCTCGCGGCAGCCGCGGCCGTCGTCGGCGGCCTCGGCTGCGCCTCCGCCGGCGCCGCGCCCCTGGCGCCGCTGGCCGCCGATACGGTCACCGGGGCCGCGCAGATCAGCACCGTCGCCTATGGCTGCGGTCCTGGCTTCGCGCCCGGGCCCTACGGCCGCTGCCGCCCGATGTACCGCCGGCCGCGCTTCTACGGCCCCCGCTGCTTCTTCCGCCCGACGCCCTTCGGCCCGCGGAGCGTCTGCCGCTACTGAAGCCGCCGCGCGCCGGGGCTCCTCGCCCCGGCCGCAGCTGAGGCCTCGTCCCGGATCCGATACCGGGGCGAGCCTCCCCTCCCGTCGACACCGAACCCGCGGCCGCCTCACCGGTTGGATGTGAGGTCAGGAGATCGTCATGGCCCGGGATCAGAGCGGCAGCGCACACCCCTCTCCGGAGGATGAGAAGGCCAGCGCCCGCGCCGGCCGGAAGCGCCTCGGTGCGAATGGCTACCCGCAACCGGCGTCCAACCCGGATTCCCAGGACGGAGCGGACCGCAGCGCGGTTCCCCGGACGGCAGAGCAGGTCCCCGGGGCAATCAAGGACCCCGCCGACGCGGCTTAACCCCCGACGCGCGCTGCAGCGCCCGGCGGAACGCGTTTCCGGTACCGCTGGCGCGTCCGCGGCAAGCCTCCGCCCATGCGCCCCCGATACATCCTCGCGCCCGAGCGCGGCCATGGGCGATCCCGGGCCCGATCGGCACGTGGCGCGTTTCTTCCATCGGGGCCCTGTCGGCATCGACAGCGGATCGCCGCACCGGCGGGAGCGCCGTCGGCCGGCGCAGGCCGTGGCTTCGAAAAGGATCGCCGCAGCCCGTGACGGGGTATCGCGGCCGGTATAGGCAAACCGATGTTTCTCAGCGTGTTCGACGTCTTCAAGCCGGGCCTCGGGCCGTCCTCGTCCCATACGATGGGGCCGATGACGGCGGCCGCCGACTTCCTCGACCTCCTGCGTCGGCACGAGGCGCGCGCCGCGGCCGCCGCCCTGCGGGTGACACTGCACGGCTCGCTCGCCTTCACCGGCCGCGGACACGCCACCGACCGCGCCGTGGCGCTCGGCCTCCTGGGATTCCGGCCCGCCGACATCGCGATCGACGACGCGGAGCGCAGGCTGAAGGCTTTGCGCGCCGAGAAGCAGCTCGCCCCGGTGGACCTGCCGGTCCTCGCCTTCGATCCGGAGACGGCGATCGTGTTCGATTACGGACCGCCGCTGCCCGGCCACGCCAACGGCCTGGTGATCGCCGCCCTCGACGCGGCGGGCGCGCCGCTCCTGTCCGAGACCTTCTACTCGATCGGCGGCGGCTTCGTAGTCACCGCGGCCCAGCGCGCGGCCGACGTGCCCCCGCCCGGCGCGGCCGCGGATCTGCGGTTCTGGCCCTATCCGTTCGAGACCTCCGCGGCGATGCTCCGCATGGCGCGCGACAGCGGCCTGTCCGTGGCCGCGATGAAACACGCCAACGAGGTCGTCGGCCGCTCCGAGACGGAGGTCGAGGCCGGCCTCACCCGGATCTGGCAGGCAATGAATGCATGCGTCGAGCGCGGCCTGTCCCGGGAGGGCGAGCTGCCCGGCGGCCTGCGGGTCAAGCGCCGGGCCAAGCGCATCCGGGACCAGCTCGAACGCGAGCACGGTTCGAACACCGCCCAGCCGCACGTTATGACGGATTGGCTGAGCGTGTACGCCATGGCGGTCAACGAGGAGAACGCGGCCGGCGGCGCGGTCGTGACGGCGCCCACCAACGGCGCGGCCGGGGTCGTTCCGGCGGTAGCCCGATACTACCTCGACCATTGCATCGGGGCCAATCCGGCACGGATTCCCGAATTCCTCCTGACGGCCGCGGCCATCGGCGGCCTGATCAAGCACAACGCCTCGATCTCCGGGGCGGAGGCCGGCTGCCAGGGGGAGGTCGGGTCGGCCAGCGCCATGGCGGCGGCCGGCCTCTGCGCCGTGCTCGGCGGGACGCCCGCCCAGGTCGAGAACGCCGCCGAGATCGCCCTCGAGCATCACCTCGGCATGACCTGCGATCCCGTGGCCGGGTTGGTTCAGGTGCCCTGCATCGAGCGCAACGGGATCGGCGCCACCAAGGCTGTGGCGGCGGCATCGCTGGCGCTGCGCGGCGACGGCTCGCACTTCATGCCGCTGGACAATTGCATCGCGGCGATGCGCCAGACCGGCGAGGAGATGAGCGCCAAGTACAAGGAGACCAGCCTGGGCGGCCTCGCGGTGAACCTGCCGGAATGCTGATCCCGGGCCGCTGTCGCTCGCGGCGCGACCGGCAGGCTCAGGACTTGAGATCGGCCGTGACGCAGTCGGCTTTGTGCGCCGCGGCCCCGGGACCGTCGATCATCGCGCGAAGCTCGTCCTCGGTCAGGCTCTGCCCGTCCGGTCCGACGATGCTGATGCTGTCATGGCCGGCAGCCTGGAAATCGCCCAGCTTCCTGAGCGCCCATTCCGCGGTCGGGCAATTGTACGTTGCGGTCCCGTGAGATTTTCTCGCCCGCACGACGAAGAGCGCCGCCCCCGTCATTCGAGTTCGATGCCCGCGGCGCCGAGAATGACCCGCTGTTTCAGGATGGCGATGCGGTGGGTCCGGATCGTGTGCTCGATCTGCGTGGCGCCCGGATCGCCGGTGGCGTGCAGGAGCGCCAGCGCGTCGGACAACGCCGCGATGGCCAGCTCGTCCAACAGGATGTTGAACGCGAGGCGTTCCCGCAGGGTCGCGCAGGTGCAGTCAGTCTGGTCTTTCCGCTGCGGCATGTTGGACAACGAGCTGAGCCGCAATTGGTTCTCGCCGCGGCCGCGATTGCTGTCCGGAACGCGACGCATGGCCGACCGCACCTCCGCCATGGCGCGATGCCGGTGGCGGCGGACGCACGTCTCCAGGGTGCCTGCCGAAGGGCGGGGCACCGGGATCGCGACCTGATTCGGTGCGGCGCGCCGCCTCACAGGCCGTGAGGCAGAGCCGCAGGCCTCATGCGCTCAGCGACGGCCGCCGTCGGCGCCCGGCTTCATCGCCCGCTCGATGGCCTCCATGGCGCTCTCATACGCCTTCGCCTCGCTGCGATGCGGGCGATCGGATCGCTCGATCAGCTTACCGCTCCGGCGGATGGCCCATTGGAAATGGCCCTCCGGCTTGGCGATGGGGGAGACCTCGATGGAGTAGGGGTGTGGTACGTCTGACATAAGTGCCCTATGCCAGCCTTGCCGCGCGGATGCCAGTCACCTGCGGACATTCCGCGGCGCAATCTGTCATGGGCTGGGGGCGACGCACCGGCGAGGCGGCGCGATCCGGGCTTCCGGACAGGCCCGCCGGGCCGGTCGTGCCCCGGTCGGGGGCATCCGGATTCCCGGCCGGAAAGGGCTGCCCGTCCGCCAAGGGTCCGCGATGCGCCATGCATAGAGGGCGCAACGGAGGGGTAGCCGGACGCCGTCCTGTGCTACACAGGCTCGAAACCACGCCGGCAATCCGGCATCGAACACGTTCTAAGGAGAGTTGCAGTGGCGCGTCCGGACCTTGGTACAAAGCGGATCTGCCCGACGACGGGGAAAAAGTTCTACGACCTCAACAAGGATCCCGTCGTCTCCCCCTATTCGGGCGAGGTCGTCCCGACCGCCGTCGCCACGTCGTTCGGCCGGGCCGCCCCGCCCGTCGTGGCCCGCAAGGAGGCGCCGGCCGACGAGGAGGACGAGGCCGAGGGCCCCGAGCTCGTGTCGCTCGACGAGGTCGAAGCCGAGGAAGCCGACAAGGACACCGATACCGAGGGCGACGACGCCCTGGATATCGAGGATGACGGCGAGACGGTCGAGGACGACACCCTGGTGGTCGACGAGGACGACGAGAACACCGCCGACCTCGTCGAGGTCAACGACGACGACGACGAGTAGGGCATCCCGGCCGCGCCGCTCCGGCACGGGGCGATGCGGCCGAGTGCGAGGCTGGCAGCCGGCGCGTCATCGCGCCGTGGGGCGCGCCATCAGCAGGGCCGATCGAACGGCCATGCGGCGGGCCGGCTCGTCGGCCTCGGCATCGACCATTGTGGCGGGTGCGAAGGCATGCGCCGCGACGGCCGCGGCCAGATCGAGGACGTGATCCGGCCCGATCGGGTGATCCTGCGTCGTCGGTTCGGCGAGGTAGGCGTCGACCGCGCGGCTGACCGCCTCGATGGCGATGCGCTCGTCGGTCACGAGGTCCCAGAGCGTGGCATTCTCGGGCATCGGCGAGGCTCTCCACCGCAGGGGACGTTTCGCAACATTGTAACATCACCGGCTGGCATCCTGCCGCGTTTCCTGACGCCGCATTCCGCGCGTCTGCCCCTCACAGGATCATCGATGACCTCCTCGGCCGCGGCCCTCCGCGCTTGACGGCCTCGCACGCCGCAGGCGGCCTCGTCCCCGGTCGCTCCTGCGGCGCGTGCACGGCCTGTTGCCGGGTTCTGGAGATCAAGGCGCTCGACAAGCCCGCGGGAATCCTGTGTCGGCACAACACGGGCCGGGCTTGCGGGATCTACGCGGAGCGTCCCGAGACCTGCGTCCAATGGCACTGTCTCTGGCGCCGGATCGGGGCTCTGCCGGACGCGCTCAGGCCCGATCGATCGGGCGTGGTTTTCGCGCTGGAGCGTCGCAGCCCGGCGTCAGCCCCCGATGTGGCGGCGCCCGAGGGCGCCTGCATCGTGGGTCGCGCCCTCGACGGAGAGCAGGCCTTCGCGCGCTGGGAGGCGGTGGAAGCCTTCGCGATGTTCGTCCGGGAAGGCTCGCTGCCGGTCTGGAAGGCGCATGACCGGCACGCGACCCTGATGCATCCGGGCCCGCGATCTCTGGAGAGACAAGCTTCGGTCGCGGCGTCGGATGGAGCGGATCCTGCGTGACACGCCCCCCCGCGTCCCGATCCGATCACGAGGCAGCGGGGAGGTCGTCGATGTCACCGGCGCGAGCCGATACGCAACGCGGCTCGCGAAACCGATGATAGGCAGCTCCGGTTAGCCAAAGCGCAAGCGCGGGCGCACGCTCCGGTCCCGGATCGGGAAAGCTCAGTCGGCCTTCAGATTGGCCGCGCTCTCCTTGCCGCTGCGCCGATCGGCCTCGACGTCGTAGGAGATCTTCTGCCCCTCGATCAGGTTGCGCATCCCTGCGCGCTCGACAGCCGAGATGTGGACGAACACGTCCTTGCCGCCATCATCGGGCTGGATGAAGCCGTAGCCCTTGGTCTCGTTGAACCACTTCACGGTACCGGTAGCCATAGAGTTGTCCTAGTCGTCTCCGGCTCGCCAAAGCGACGTGCCGCAAGGGCCGAACGAGCCGCCTTGGCCGACTGTTCCCAAAGTTCCGTGCGCTGGCAACATCTGTGTCATCCGAATCCGCGCTTCACGACGCCCGCCGGGGCAGCCGGCCGCTGCGCGAGGTGCGGGACAGGCCGTGCTGGGTCTTGTTCCAGCGCACCGGCGCGCGGACCAGCTCGATCAGGGCCAGCCAGGCGGCCAGGCTGACGAGCAGGAAGTAGGCCGGCATCCAGGGGGTCGATTGCGCGAGGTCGCCCCAGCCGCGACGGGTGCAGCCGGCCACGGCCGGCAGGACCATGGCGGCAAATCCCACGCCGAACAGGGTGATGGCGAAACCCGCGGCGAGATTGTCCGCGAAGGACGGGGCGGCGGGGATTTCCAGGACCAGGAAATTCCAGACCGCGCAGGCGAGGCAGATCGGATAGGCCAGGGCCGAGGCCACCGTGCCGGGCACCAGCGCCGCCGCGCACAGCGCCTCCAGTCCGCCGAGACGGCAGGCATTGGCCAGCGGGCGGCGCCCGTGGGTGAGGCTGGTCTGCATCAGGCCCTTCAACCAGCGGCTGCGCTGGGCCAGCCAGGGGCCGAGCCGGGCCGGTGCCTCCTCGATCGTGGCGCTCGGCAGGTCGCCCACCGCGTAGCCGGCCAGGGCGAGCCGCATCCCGAGATCGGCATCCTCGGTGACGTTCCACGCGTCCCAGCCGTGGAGCGCGCGCAGCACCCGGGTGCGCAGGTGCATCGAGGTGCCGCCCAACGGGACCGGCAGGTCGAGGCGTGCGAGCGCCGGGTTCAGGACGTCGAACAGCCCCGCATATTCGAGGGCGAAGGCGCGGGCCAGGCGTGAATCGCCGGCATTGTCGATCACGAGGCGGCCCTGCAGGCAGGCGGTGCGCCCGGGCAGGCGCGCGAACAGCGATGCGGAGAGCCGCAGCTGCCCGGGATCGGGCACGTCCTCGGCATCGTAGACCGTGAGCAGGGCACCGCGGGCGAGCGGCAGGGCGGCGTTGAGCGCCCGCGGCTTGGTGCGGGGCGCACCCGGCGGCACCGTGATCACCTCGAACCGGGCGGGCAGGGCGATTTGTGCCAAGGCCGCCGCGGTCTCCGGGTCGTCCGCCTCGATCAGGAGCTTGATGTCCAGCTTGGCCGCCGGATAATCGAGGGCCGCGAGCCCCAGGATCAGGCGCGGCACGACCGCGGCCTCGCGATGGAGCGCGACCAGCACCGTGTAGACCGGCAGCTCGGCGTCGGGGAGCAGGTCCACCGGGGCGGCGGCGACCGGGGCGGCGATGACCGGCGCGGTCAGCCGGAACGTCGTCATCGCCAGGAACAGGCCCTGGCCCGCCAGGGTCACCGCACGGGCGAGGGGCGGGGGGAGCAAGGCGAAGAGGCACAGCGCCGCGATCGAAGCGAGCGCGAGGAGGAGCAGCCACCGGCTCGCGGGCTCGTGCGGCACGGCCTGCTCGGGCATGTGGCGTCGCAGATCCTGCGCGGCATGATCCGCCACCGCCCCGGGGATCGCCGCGAACACCGCCTCGCGCAGATGCGTCGGGCTGGTGATCGCCGGCATCGCGGCGCGACGGGGGGCGTCGAGAAGCTCCGCGATCAGCCGGCCGCGGGGCGCCAGCACGCAGGGCGCGACCGATCCGGGCGCCAGCGGTGCGAGCCCGGCGACCAGGCTGTCGGGGAAGCGCAGGCCCAGGCCGAACGGAATCGGCCCGTCGAGATAGGGGGCACCGAGTTTCCGGGCCAGGGCACGATAATACGCCGTCTCGTCCAGCAGCCCGGCATTCAGGAGGGCGGTTGCCGCGTCGGTCCCGGCCGCGGCAGCGTCCCGGGCCGCGCGAATCAGCAGGCGGGCCTCGACACCTTCGGCGAGCAGGAAACCGATCTCCGGCGGCAGGGAGATCCTGCGTGCGAATGCGGCCGTGGGCAGGCGCTGGACCGACACGCCGGCGCTCCCCTGGTGGCTCCAGGACGTGCTAGGGGAGGGGCGTGAGCCAGACCCGATTCCCGTCCTCCGAGAGGAGCATCGCCGTCTTCCCATCGTCAAGATCGGGCGGACGACGCGCGCGATCGTCCCTCGGGATGGTCGTGCTCACGGCTTTCCTATGGGCCGGATCCGGACCCGCCAGCGCCGCGCCGCCGGCCGCGACACAAGCTGCGGCGCCCGCCGTGACGGTCCCGAATTTCTGGAACCCGCGCAGCCGGGGCGAGCGGGTCGAGGCGCCCCAGACCGGCCGGGCGATCCGGTTCCTGACCGACGACGAGTTTCCGCCGCTGCACTTCGCCGGCCCGGACGGCAACCCCACCGGCTTCGCGGTCGAGCTCGCCCGCGCCGTCTGTGAGAAGCTGACGATCACCTGCACGGTGCAGGCGCGCCGGTTCGATACCCTGCTCGACGCCCTGGACGCCCGGCAGGGCGACGTGATCGCGGCCGCCATCCCCCTGACCGCCCCGTTGCGCGAGAAATTCCTGGCGACGCGGCCGTATTTCCGCTGGCCGGCGCGCTTCGCCGCCCGCACCGACAAGGGCCTGCCGGTCCCCTCGGCCGCGGCGCTGGCCGGCCGCAGCATCGGGGTGATGGGCGGCAGCGCGCATGCGGCCTACCTCAAGGCCTTCTTCCCCAAGGCCGTCCCGAAGGAATTCCTCGACCTTGCCGCCGCCGAGGGCGCGCTCAAGCGCGGCGAGGTCGACTATCTGTTCGCCGACGGCCTCAACCTCGCCCTCTATGTCGGCGGCCAGGAGGCGGACAATTGCTGCGCCCTGATCGGCGGCGACTATCTGGAGAACCGCTATTTCGGCGAGGGCATCGGGCTGATCACCCGCCAGGAGGATGCGGCGCTGTCCCGGGCGCTGGACGACGCGCTCCAGCGGGTCTGGGACGACGGAAAATACACCGAGCTGTACCTGCGCTTCTTCCCGGTGAGCCCGTTCTGAGGGGCTTTCTTCCCAGTCGGGAATCGGGGATCCTGCGCCGCGCCGGGTCTCCCCGACAGGATCGAGGCATGACGGATCTTCTCGACAAGGCCGTGGCGAAGGCACGGGACCTCGCCCCGGAGATGCAGGACGAGATCGCCCGTGTGATGCTGGCCTTCGTCAATGAGGAGGCCCCCTCTACCAGTTCACCCCGGAAGAGGAGGCAGAGCTCGACGAATCCGGGGCCGCGGCCGCGCGGGGTGATTTCGCGACCGATGCCGAGGCGCGCGTCATCTGGGCCAAATATGGTTTGTGAGGCTGCGCTTAACCCAATCAGCCCGCCTCGAACGCCCCGGGGACACCGGATTGCGCGCACGGGCGTTCCGCTGGGGCGCGAACCGCTCTAGGGTACGCGATCCCAGCGTTCCGTCACCCACGAAATCATGCCCACCGCACCTGCCCTGACCCTCGACCCCGACCTGATCGAGGCCGCCGCCACCGCCGCCGCCTGGCCGTTCGAGGAGGCGCGCAAGCTCGTCGCGCGGCTGGAGAAATCCGGCAAGACCGAGGTGCTGTTCGAGACCGGCTACGGGCCGTCGGGGCTGCCGCATATCGGCACCTTCGGGGAGGTCGCCCGCACCTCCATGGTGCGCCACGCCTTCCGGGTGCTGACGCGGGACGCGGTGCCGACCCGGCTGCTCGCCTTCTCGGACGACATGGACGGGCTGCGCAAGGTCCCGGACAACGTGCCGAACCGCGAGATGCTGGCCGCCCATCTCGGCAAGCCGCTGTCGCGGATCCCGGACCCGTTCTCGAACGAGTACCCCTCCTTCGGGGCGGCCAACAACGCCCGGCTGCGCGCCTTCCTGGACAGCTTCGGCTTCGATTACGAGTTCGCCTCCGCGACCGATTACTACACGTCGGGCCGGTTCGACGCGGCGCTGCTGCGCGTGCTCGAGCGCTACGACGCCGTGATGGAGATTATGCTGCCGTCGCTGCGCGCCGAGCGCTCGGCCTCCTACTCGCCGTTCCTGCCGCTCCACCCGGTCACCGGCCACGTGATGCAGGTGCCGATCGACGAGGTGCGGGTCGAGACCGGTACCCTGGTCTGGCGCGACCCGGCCACGGGCGCGCGCTACGAGACACCGGTGACCGGCGGCCACGCCAAGCTGCAATGGAAGCCCGACTGGGCGATGCGCTGGGTGGCGCTGGGCGTCGATTACGAGATGGCCGGCAAGGACCTGATCGATTCGGTCAAGCTGTCCGGCAAGATCGCCCGGGCGCTCGGCAGCGAGCCGCCGGACGGGTTCAACTACGAGCTGTTCCTCGACGAGAAGGGCCAAAAGATCTCGAAGTCGAAGGGCAACGGCCTGACCATCGACGAATGGCTGAAGTACGGCACGCGGGAATCCTTAGGCCTGTTCATGTACAACAAGCCCCGGGAGGCCAAGCGCCTGTTCTTCGACGTGATCCCGCGCCACGTCGACGAGTATATCGGCTTCCTCGACCGCTATGCCGGCCAGGACGCGAAGCTGCGGCTGGGCAACCCGGTCTGGCACCTGCACGCCGGCAACCCGCCGGAGCCCGAGAAGGTCGAGGGCGCGAGCCTGACCTTCGCGATGCTGCTCAACCTCGCCGCGGTGGCCAACACCGAGGATCCGGCGGTGCTGTGGGGCTTCATCCGCCGCTACGCGCCGCAGACCGGGCCGGAGACCCATCCGGGCCTCGACCGGCTTGTGGTCCACGCCCTGACGTACTTCTCCGACTTCGTGCGTCCGGCCAAGACCTACCGGGAGCCCACCCCGGAGGAGCGGGCGGCCCTGGAGGATCTCTCGGAAACCCTCGGCCAGCATGCCGGCTCCACCGACCCGGAGGCGCTGCAGGCGGCGGTCTACGAGGTCGGGCGGCGGCATTTCCCGGACCTGTCCGGCAAGGCCAAGAGCCCGGACGGGCGCCCCGGCGTGTCGCAGGCCTGGTTCACGAGCCTGTACAACGTGCTGTTCGGCGAGGCGCGAGGGCCGCGCTTCGGCTCCTTCGTGGCCCTGTACGGGGTGGCGGAGACCCGGGCGCTGATCGCATCGGCCCTGTCGGGCGCCCTGGTGGCCGAGCACGCCGCCTTCACGGCCGGCGCGACCAAGGTCGCCTGACGGCGATGATCGTCGAGACCGTCGCGCAGCTGGAGGCGATCTATCATGCGCCGCTGGCCCCCGCCTCCGTGGCCAAGGTCACCGCGGCGATCACGCCGGATTACGCGGCGCTGATCGCCGCCGCGCCCTTCGCAGTGCTGGCGACATCCGGCCCGGAGGGGCTCGATTGCAGCCCCCGGGGCGACCGGCCGGGCTTCGTCCGGGTCGCCGACCCGCGCACGCTGATCCTGCCGGACCGGCGCGGCAACAACCGGATCGATTCCCTGCGCAACGTCGTGCGCGATCCGCGGGTGGCGCTGCTGTTCCTGATCCCGGGCTCGGGCACGACCTTCCGGGTGAACGGGACGGCGGTGATCTCGGCCGATCCGGCTCTCCTGGACTCGTTCCGGGTGGACGGCCACGCGCCGCGCACGGCCCTCGTGATCACGGTCGAGGCAGCGTATTTCCAGTGCGCCCGGGCGATCGTCCGCGCCCGGCTGTGGGAGCCCGAGGCCCGGGTCGATCCGGTGGAGCTGCCGAGCCCCGGAGCGATCCTGGCCGCGCTCACCGCGGGCGATGTCGGCGGCCAGGCCTACGACGCGGAATGGCCGGCCCGGGCCGCCAAGACGATGTGGTGAGCCGCGTCAGCTCACCAGGGCGAGGCCGGGCTGGGACAGATCCTGCGTCTCGGTCTCGGGGATCACGTCGACCTCGACCTTCAGGCGCTGCTTGCCCGAGCCACTGACGATGCCGTCCACCGGCGCCACGTCGCCGTAATCCCGGCCGCGGGCCACCACGATGTGGTCGTCCCGCACCGGCACGCCGTTGGTCGGGTCGAGGCCGAGCCAGCCCTCGCCGCACCAGACCGCCACCCAGGCGTGGCTCGCATCCGCCCCGCGCAGCCGCGGCCTGCCCGGGGGCGGCACGGTCCGCAGGTAGCCGCTGACATAGGCCGCGGGCAGGCCCATGCCGCGCAGGCCTGCAATCATCACGTGGGCGAAATCCTGGCAGACCCCGGCCCGGAGGGCGAAGGATTCGGCCAGCGGCGTGCGCACATTCGTGGCCTTGGCATCGAACCGGAAATCGGCACCGATGCGCAGCATCAGGTCGTGCGCCGCCCCGTAGGCGCTGCGGCCGGGCGCGAAGCTGGCCCGGGCATACTCGGTCACGTCGGGGACGAGGGGCACCCGGCCGCTCGGGAACAGGAAGTGGACCGGCGCCCGGCCGCCGAGGTCGCGCGAGGCCACCACGGCGTCGCGGACCCGCTCCCAGGCCTGGCCGGATTCCGGCTCCGGCGGGACGCGGCGCTCGACCCGCACCGTGGACAGCGCTTCGACGCTGAAGGTGGTGTGGGGCGTATCGAGGGTGATCGCCACGGCCTCGATCCCGAAATAGTCGCGCCGCATCACCGCATTGGTGGGGCTCGGGTCGATGGTCACGGCACTCGCTAGCACGCTCTGCCCCTCGCCGTCCTGTGGCTTGAGCCGCAGGGCGCAGCGGGCGAAGCGCACCGGCTTGCCGTAGCGATAGGTGGTGCGGTGGCGCAGCGTGTAGATCATCCCGGCGGCCGCGCGACTCGATGTCTGTCGCGCGCATCATAGGCCGAAAGGGCCATCGGTTTTGCGGCGATCCTGACGCAGGAACAGGAATCCGGGCCGGATTGCGCGGCGCCCCTCATTACGCGAGGCCCGTCAGCTTTTCCGGGCGCAGGGCGTTCGGCCCGGCCGGGAAGTAGCGCACCGCGATACCGTCGGCGAGGCGCTCGAGATCGGTCTCCAGGGCGGTGAGGCGCACGGCGTCGAGATCGGCAGCCTCGCCGCTGCGCAGCTCCGCCAGGATCCGGGAGGCGAGGCGGCGATGCGGCTCCGGGATGCCGTCGGCCGACAGCGCCGGCAGGTCGTCGAGATGCCGGGCGATCGCCTCCGCCTGGAAGGCGATCGAGCGCGGGTTGTAGGGGTCGAGCAGCACCATGTCGCGGACCGGGTCGAGGGCCGCGCCCTGCATGTAGCGCCGGCCGTAGCTGATCTGCGAATCGCACAGCGACAGCATCACTCCGAGACAGCCCGGGGTCGCCTCGTCGTTGGCGAAGGAGAGCGCGAAGGTGCAGGTGTTGATCGCCCGCTCGACGCGCCGGCCGAGCTCGACGAAGTGCCAGCCCTCCGCCCGGCTCATGTTCTCGTGGGTGAGCCCCGACAGGGCGGCCAGCTGGCTCAGCGCCCGCTCGGCCCGGCCCGCGATCTGCGACTCGGTGAAGGTCCGCTCGGTGTCCAGGGACACGCTCTCGATCAGGTCGGCGAGCACCCGCCAGGCCTCGCCGGAGAGCCGGGCGCGGAGCGCGGCGGCGTTGCGCCGGGCCGAGACGATATGGGCACGGGCCGAGCCGTACTGCTCGCGCCCGGTCAGCGCCTCCTGGGCGAGTCGGGCGGTCGGCAGGTCGGTGGCGCCGATGGCGCCCCAATCGTAGAGGATTGCCCGCAGGGCCAGGGCGGCCGGGGTGTCGAGGGCCCCGGAGATGTCGGCCCCGACCGCGTCGCCGACGCTGCGCAGATGGGCCAGGACCAGCCGGATCACCGCCTCGGTGCGCTCGAGGTAGCGGCCGAGCCAGAACAGGCCGTCGGCGGCCCGGGAGGGCAGGTGGCCGCCGACCCGCCGCACCCGGGGGGCCGCGTGGGAGCCGATCAGCGGCGCCTCGACCGGGCTCTCGGACAGCACCCACAGGTCGGCCGAGCGGATGCCGAGCCGCATCTCGATCGGGTCCACATCCTCGCGCTCGGAGACCCGGCAGAAGCCGCCCGGCATCACCTGCCAGCCCGTGGCGGTCTGGGCGGCGAAGACGCGCACCACGAAGGGGCGGGGCACCAGGACGAGGCCGCCATCCTCGCCGCGCTCCCAGCCGGGCATGGTCGAGAGCGGCGCGGCCTCCTGGGCGACGTAGTCGAACGGCCGGTCGCGCAGGGCCGCCACGACCCGCGCCCGCTCCGCCGCCAGGGCCTGGGGCGCCAGCATCGCGTCGCGCCCCGCCCCGCGCTGGGGCGTGGCGGCCGGACGCAGGATCAGGCTGTCGAGATTCGCCTGCGCGTGGGCCAGACCTTCGAGGTCGCCGCACCACCAGGCCCGCGGATGCCCGAGCCGCAGGGACTCGCCCAGAAGCCGGCGGGCGATGCCGTCGAGATAAGGGGCGAGCGCCGCCGACTCGACCAGGCCGGAGCCCGGCATGTTGGCCATCACCAGGGAGCCGTTGCGCAGGGCCTCGATCACGCCGGGCACGCCCAGCCGCGAGGCCGGGTTGAGCTCGAGGGGATCGAGATAATCGGCGTCGATCCGGCGCCACAGGGCGTCGGCCCGCTTCAGCCCCGAGACGGTGCGCACGTGCAGGGCGCCGTCCCGCATGACGAGGTCGTCGCCCTCGACCAGCATCAGGCCGAGATACCGGGCGAGCGCCGCCTGCTCGACATAGGTGCTGCTGTAGGGGCCCGAAGTCAGCAGGCAGATGCGCGGGTCGGAGCGCTCGGCCCCGAGGGCCAGGCCCTCGCGGAACGCCTGGAAGAAGCCCGGCAGGCGCTCGACATGGAGGTCTTGGAAGAAGTCCGGGAAGGTCCGGGCCAGGACCATGCGGTTCTCCAGCGCCCAGCCGAGGCCCGAGGGCGCCTGCGTCCGGTCGGCCAGCACCTGCCAGCGCCCGTCGGGCCCCCGGCCGAGATCGGCGGCGTAGAGCTTCAGGTAATGGCCGCCGGGGGGCGCGACCCCGTGCAGGGGGTGGAGGAATTCCGGCGTCCCGGCCACGATCGCGGCGGGCAGCAGCCCGTCGGCGACCAGTCGGCCCGCGCCGTAGGAATCGGCTAGGATCGCCTCCATCAGTTCGGCGCGCTGGACGATGCCGGCGCTGAGATCGCGCCACTCGGCTTCCTCGATGACCAGGGGCAGGCAGCCGAGCGGCCAGGGATGCTCGCGCTGGTCGCCGGAGATGCGGAAGGAGATGCCGGCATCCCGGATGTGCCGCTCCGCCGAGACGAAGCGGGCCAGGATCTCCGGCTCGGTCAGCGCGCCGAGATGGTCGAGCAGGCGCGGCCACGCCCCACGCGGGGCACCGTCGGGCCCCAGGAACTCGTCCGGCCGGCCGGGGGCAGGCCGATAACCCGCGGTCCAGCGCGCGACGCGCTCCCGCGGGCTCTCGACCGCCTCGGCCCGGGCGGCGCCGGATGCGAGCGCCGCCTCCATCACCGGACCCCGGTCATGTCGGGGCCGGCATGCGCAGGTCGAGGGTGAGCGGGAACTCGGCGCTCGCCTCGGCGCGGGGCATCTCGATCCGGCCCGGCGTGTGGCCCAGCGGCTCGAAGCGGGCGAGGCGGCGCCCCTCCGCCTCGTAGGCGTTGACCGGGTGCGTCTCGTAGTTGCGGCCGCCCGGATGGGCGACGTGGTAGCGGCAGCCGCCGAGCGACCGGCCGCTCCAGGCGTCCAGGATGTCGAAGGTCAGCGGCGAGTGGGCCGGAATCGTCGGGTGCAGCGACGAGGCCGGCTGCCAGGCCTTGAAGCGCAGGCCGGCCACGGCCTCGCCGGCCCGGCCGGTGCCGGTCATGGGCAGCCGGCGCCCGTTGCAGGCGATGACGTGCCGCTCGGGCACGAAGCCCTCGACCTTGACCTGAAGCCGCTCGACCGAGCTGTCGACGAAGCGCACGGTGCCCCCGCTCGTCCCTTCCTCGCCCATCACGTGCCAGGGCTCCAGCGCCTGGCGCAGTTCCATCCGGACCCCGCCCTGCTCGACCACGCCGAAGACCGGGAAGCGGAACTGGGCCTGCGCCTCGAAGGCGACCGGATCGAAAGCGTAGCCTGCCACCCGCAGATCCTCCAGCACCCCGAGGAAGTCGGCCCAGAGGAAATGCGGCAGCATGAACCGATCGTGGAGCGTCGTGCCCCAGCGGACACATCCGCCGGTCTGCGGCTCCCGCCACAGCCACGCGACCAGGGCCCGCAGCAGCAATTGCTGCGCGAGGCTCATGCGGGCATCCGGCGGCATCTCGAAGGCCCGGAACTCCAGGAGGCCGAGGCGCCCGGTCGGCCCGTCCGGCGAGTACAGCTTGTCGATGCAGATCTCGGCCCGGTGGGTGTTGCCGGTGACATCCACCAGGATGTTGCGGAACACCCGGTCGACCAGCCAGCGCGGGATGTTGGGCGCATCGGGGGCCGGGATCTGGGCCAGCGCGATCTCCAGCTCGTAGAGCCCGTCGTGGCGGGCCTCGTCCATCCGCGGGGCCTGGCTAGTCGGCCCGATATAGAGGCCCGAGAACAGGTAGGAGAGCGCCGGGTGGCGCTGCCAGTAGAGCACCAGGCTCTTGAGCAGGTCGGGCCGGCGCAGGAACGGCGAATCGTCGGGCGTGACGCCGCCCATGACCACGTGGTTGCCGCCGCCGGTGCCGGTATGGCGCCCGTCGACCATGAACTTCTCGGCGCCGAGCCGGGTCTGCCGGGCCTCGGCGTAGAGGTCGGAGGTGATCGCCACCGCCTCGCGCCAGGAGGCGGCCGGGTGGACGTTGACCTCTATCACCCCGGGATCGGGGGTGACCTTGATCAGGCCGATGCGCGGATCGTAGGGCGGCTCGTAGCCCTCGATGTGGATCGGCAGCTTCAGCGCGGCGGCCGCCGCCTCGAGATGGGCGGCGAGTTCGAGATACTCGTCGGCGCGCTGGGTCGGGGGCATGAACACCCGTACGATCCCGTCCCGGGGCTCGATCGCCAGCGCGGTGCGCACCGCGACGCCGGTGATGCCGGCGCCGTTGACGACGGTCTTGACGGTCGGGTCGTCGGGGAGGGGCCCGCGGGGCTCCAGCGGGTCCTGCGGCTGATAATAGGGATAGTGCTCGGGCGGCACGTAGGGCAGGGACGACAGGGGCAGCCGGAAGCCGAGGGGCGAATCACCCGGCACCAGGAAGGCCTGGCCCCGGCGGAACGCCCATTTCTCCGAGATCCAGACCCGGTCGGCGTCGCCGTCCTTGCCGGTGGGCAGGCTCGCCAGCGGCAGGACGTAGCCCGCCGGCTCGCCGAGGCCGCGGGCGTAGACGCGCCGGATCCGGGCGTCGAACTCCACCGAACCGGACTTGGCGGCGGCCGGCGTGACGTTGACCGGCAACTCCGCGGCCTTCTTCTCCCAGAGTTCGCCATCCTCGAAGGCCGGGAAGACGTAGTCGGCCAAGCCGAGCCGGCGGGCCAGGGTGTCGGCCAGCGCCTGCGCCTGGGCGATCGTGGCGGTGCCCTCAGACCCCTCGCCCGCCTCCGGGGCGATCAGGCCTGAGTCCTTCCAGATCGGCTTGCCGTCCTTGCGCCAGTACAACGCGAAGGCCCAGCGGGGCAGGCTCTCGCCGGGATACCACTTGCCCTGGCCGTAATGCAGCAGGCCGCCCGGGCCGAAACGGTCGCGCAGGCGCCGGATCAGCGTGTCGGCGAGCCGCCGCTTGGTCGGGCCGACGGCGGCGATGTTCCATTCCGGCGCCTCGAAATCGTCCACCGACACGAAGGTCGGCTCGCCGCCCATGGTCAGCCGGACGTCCTGGGCCACGAGGTCGGCGTCGACCCGCTCGCCCAGCGCGTCCATGGCCGACCAGACCGCCTCGGAATAGGGCTTGGTGATCCGCGGCGTCTCGGCGACCCGGGTGATCCGCATCTCGAAGCCGAACTCAGTCTTGGCCGGCTCGGCCACGCCCGAGATCGGCGCGGCCGAGCGGTAATGCGGGGTCGCGGCGAGCGGAATGTGGCCCTCGCCGGTGAGCAACCCGGAGGTCGCGTCCATGCCGATCCAGCCGGCGCCCGGCAGGTAGACCTCGGCCCAGGCGTGCAGGTCGGTGAAGTCGGCCGACGCGCCGGCCGGGCCGTCGACCGCGGTGGTGTCGGGCACGAGCTGGATCAGGTAGCCGGAGACGAACCGGGCCGCGAGCCCGATCCGGCGCAGCACCTGAACGAGCAGCCAGGCCGAATCCCGGCAGGACCCGCTCTTGAGCCGCAGCGTCTCGGCCGGCGTCTGGACCCCCGGCTCCAGGCGCACGCCGTAGGCGATCTCGCGGGCGATCATGCCGTTGAGGGCCACCAGGAACAGGACCGTGCTGGTCTCCTCGGGCAGCCGCGCGAGCAGCGCCTCGATCTCGGGCCCGTCCGCGTCCACGGGCACCAGGTAGGGTGCCAGTTCCTCCGACAGGTCGGGCTCGTACGCGAAGGTGCGGGTCTGCGCGTAATCCTCCACGAAGAAGTCGAACGGGTTGATCACTGCCATCTCGGCGGTGAGGTCGACCTCGATCTTCAGCTCGTCGGTCTTCTCCGGGAAGACCAGGCGGGCGAGCCAGTTGCCGCTCGGGTCCTGCTGCCAGTTCAGGAAATGGTTGGCGGGCGTCACCGTCAGCGCGTAGGCCGGCACCTTGGTGCGCGCGTGCGGAGCCGGGCGCAGGCGCACCACCTGGGGGCCGAGGCTGATCGGCCGGTCGTAGCGGTAATGCGTGACGTGGTGCAGGGCGGCTTTGATCGACACGATAGCTCCGTCTGAAGGATCGAATGCGGTCTCGTAGCCGGTACCGGGCGCCGCAGCGGGTCGATCGCCAAGCCCCACCGCGTGGTTATGTGCCAAGGACGGGGTCACAAGCAATTTTCGTGCGGCGGCGCCCGCTTCCGGGGATCGCCGCCGACCTTGGCCGGAACTTTGCCGGCCGCCCTCGTTTGACCGGAAGGTGGGCCGGTTGCCGGCCCGGGACGGCGCGATGAAGCTCTTCCAGTGCCAGGCCTGCGACCAGCCGGTCACCTTCGAGGCGACCGCCTGCGAGAGCTGCGCGCGGCAGCTGGGCTATGCCTGCGCGGTGCACGAGGTCTCGGCCCTGGAGCCCGTGGCGCTCTCAAGCCATCCCGCCATGGGCGGCGCCCAGACCTTCCACGCCTACGCGGATCCCGGCCGGCGCTACCGCTACTGCAACAACGCCCTGTCGGGGGCCTGCAACTGGCTGGTGCCGGAGGACAGCCCCGACATCTTCTGCACCGCCTGCCGGCACAACCGGGTGGTGCCGGACCTCTCGCAATCCTGGAACCTCACCCGCTGGCGCCAGATCGAGGCGGCCAAGCGCCGGCTGTTCTACTCGCTGCTGCGCCTCGAACTGCCGCTGGCGACCCGGGCCCAGTACACGGACGGCTTGGCCTTCGACTTCCTGGTCGATCCCTCCGAGACGTTCTCGGCCGGGACGCCGGTGCTCACGGGCCATATCAACGGCCTGATCACCATGAACATCGCCGAGGCCGACGACGTCGAGCGCGAGCGGCGGCGGATCCTGTTCGGCGAGCATTACCGGACGCTGCTCGGCCATTTCCGGCACGAGATCGGGCATTACTTCTGGTACCTGCTGGTGATGAACGGGCCGACCATGGGCGCGTTCCGGGCGCTGTTCGGCGACGAGAGCCTGAACTACGTCCAGGCCCTGCAGGACCATTACGCCCGCGGCGCCCCGGCCGACTGGGAGGATTCCTACGTCTCGGCCTACGCCACCGCTCATCCCTGGGAGGACTTCGCCGAGACCTTCGCGCATTACCTGCACATCGTCGACACGGTGGAGACCGCCTCGACCTTCGAGCTGCACGTGCGCCCGCGCCTGCGCCACGCCAGGCCGGCGCCCACGGTGATCGATTTCGATCCCTACGACACCCAGGACCTCGACCGCCTGATCGAGGCGTGGCTACCGCTGACCTACGCGATCAACTCCCTGTCTCACAGCATGGGCCAGCCGGCGCTCTACCCGTTCAAGCTGACCCCCACGGTGATCGCCAAGCTCGCCTTCGTGCACGAGCGGATCTACGCCTCCCGCTCCGGCACCCTGCCGGATCCCGGCGAGGCGGGCGCCGAGATGCTCCGCGCGGTGATCCTGGGGCTGCGCCAGAAGGTGGCGGCGCCGACGGTGTGAGTGGCGGACGGTCAGCCGAAGTGTTAGCGCCGAACTCTCTTCGCGAGCGGCGGGGATACTTTACCGTCTGGCCGACCGTGAATCTCCGGCGCCGCGGAAAGCAATTCCCTCGCCTCTGGTGCCAGCCAAGGGAGATCAGCAGCCATGAAGGCCGCCGCTGCCTGCTCGATGTCAGGCAGGCGTCGATGCTCCAGCCTGAGGGCACGGCCGTGGGTCACCTCGCGGCTGGCCACCGTCGGTTCCGTCACGGGCGCAGCTTTCGGCACTGAGATCACCTCCGGACCATATGATGTGAGTCAGCCAGATCGGGCGCAAGCGCAAAGCCCTGCATTTCATACAGGGGGATAAGAGCCGGATCGACGTGGTGAAGCCGAAGCTCCGGCACACCGATCAGCCGCCTGTAGGCTTCCGCCATATTCAGGGTGATCTCAATCACCTCCCTTTGAGCGGATGCGTCGGATCCGGATTGCCCTCCAGGAAGTCCACGGCAACGAACCTGTCTCGGTTCACGGCACCGATCGCCAACCCGCACAGCGTCTCGTCGTGCCAGATCGCAGCATTGAAGCACTTCGGATGGTTGTTCTGGAAACGGGCCGACAGCGCGGCCCAGTCCCAATCCACCGGTCGGCCTTGGTGTCCGAGCCAGGTTTCCGTGAATGCTGATCGCGCTGCGCCGGCGATGATCTCACAGCGGACGTTGGCGCCGAGGCCCGACTTGGCCACCGCCAGCGCACGGGCAAGGGTCAGGCGTTTCGCGTGGGCGGATCGGACCACGGGGCGTTGCATCAGGTGCCCTTTGTCACCCCTGCCACAACCTGTGGATGCTGCTAAGCGCGATCGGCTCATCCGAATCAGCCCCTATAGGCGGCTGCACGTACGACTTCGGAAGCCGAGCCCGCATGGCATACACGATGAGCACGATGAGTCTCTGTCTCCCGGACGCAATGCGCCCGGTCGCCGATCAGGTCTCCTGCCGCCCCTCCACGAAGGCGCGGAACGCCGCCAGGGTCTCGGCGCTGACATGGTGCTCGATCCCCTCGGCATCGCGCCGCGCGGTCTCGGGGCTGACCCCGAGGGTGCACAGGAAGCGCTCCACGATGCGGTGGCGCTCGCGCGCCTGGCTGGCGAGCCGGCGGCCGGCCTCGGTCAGGAAGACGCCGCGATAGGGCCGCTGCTGGACGAAGCCGTCCTCGCACAGCCGCTTGAGCATCTTGGCGACCGTGGGCTGGGCCACGCCGAGGCGGGCGGCGATATCGACCTGGCGCGCCTCGCCGCCGTCCCCGATCAGGTCGTCGATCAGCTCGACGTAATCCTCGACGAGTTCGGAGCGCCGCGCCTCGCGGGCCTGGCGGAAGCTCTCCACATGCCGCTCGGGATCGACCAGCACGGTCTCGGGGGCAATCGGCTCGGACGGTTCCTGCATCGGCTCTCCCTCTCGCCGCCCCCCGGCGCCGCCCGACCCCTGTTTAGCAAAGTCCGCCCCGGAGAGGGGAGTCCCGCGACGCGATCGCGGCCCCCCATAAATGCCCCCTTGAAACCCGGGGCCGATCCCCTGAATATAGCCCAAGCTATATCTTTGAGAAAAGGGTGAGGCATGGCAACGCCGGACGCGGCGACGGTCCCGCGGGGCCAGATGCCCCGGGGATCTGCGCCCAAGGGACCTGCTCCCAAGGGACCTGCTCACAAGGGACCTGCGCCTAAGGGAACGGCACCGGATGGCCCTGTGCTCGGCAGGATGAGCCGGCGCACGGAGCAGGCGATCCGCGACACGCTCGACGGGCGGTCGGGCGGACGCGGCCGGTTCCTGCTGTTCGTGGGTCCCGCCGTGACGGCGTCGATCGCCTACATGGACCCCGGCAACTTCGCCACCAACATCCAGGCGGGCGCCCGCTACGGCTACGGCCTGCTCTGGGTGGTGCTGCTCGCCAACTTCACCGCGATGCTGTTCCAGGCGCTCTCGGCCAAGCTCGGCATCGTCACGGGCAAGAACCTCGCCGAGCATTGTCGCGACGCGACGCCGTTGCCGGTGCGGCTCGGCCTGTGGAGCATCAGCGAGGTCGCCGCCATGGCCACCGACCTCGCGGAGTTCCTCGGCGGCGCGATCGGTCTGTCGCTGCTCACCGGCATGCCGCTGATGGCCGGCATGGCGATCACCGCCATCGTCACCTACGCGATCCTGCTGCTGGAGCACGAGGGCTTCCGGCCGCTGGAGATCGCGATCGGCGTCATGGTCGGCACGATCGGCCTCTGCTACGCGGTCGAGCTCGTGATCGCCCCGGTGGATTGGGCGGACGCCGCCAAGGGCCTCGTCACCCCGAGGATCCCGGACGCCCAGGCCCTAACCATCGCGGTCGGGATCATCGGCGCCACCGTGATGCCGCACGCGCTGTTCCTGCATTCGGGGCTGACCCAGGGGCGGGGCAGCCCCCGGACCGACGCCGACCGGCGCCTGCTGGTGCGCTACTCCAACCGCGAGGTGGTGGTGGCGCTGCTGCTCGCCGGCTTGGTCAACATGGCGATGGTGATCATGGCGGCGGCCGCCTTCCATGCCGGCCACAGCGAGGTCGCCGAGATCGAGCAGGCCTATCGCACCCTGACGCCGCTGCTCGGGCCGGCGGCCGGGGGCGCCTTCCTGGTGTCGCTGCTCGCCTCGGGGATCTCCTCCTCGGTGGTGGGGACGCTCGCCGGGCAGATGGTGATGCAGGGCTTCACCGGCTGGCGCATCCCGCTCATCGTCCGCCGGTTGGTGACCATGCTGCCGGCCTTCGTGGTGGTGGCGATCGGCGTCGACCCGACCCGGGCGCTGGTCCTGTCCCAGGTGGTGCTGTCGCTCGCCCTCCCGGTGCCGATGGTCGCGCTGGTGGTGTTCACCCGCCGCCGGAGCGTGATGGGGGCCTTCGCCAACGGCCCGCTCACCCAGATCGCCTCCGTAGCCGGGGCGGCCGTCGTGCTCGGCCTCAACATGGTGCTGCTGGCCGCCGCGTTCGGCCTGCCGGTCCCGGGGCTGGAGTGAGCCTTTCCGCGCGGGCATCGCGCCGACCCGGGCGGACGATTCCGGCTGTGCCGCCGCCGCGATCGTCTGCGAGGGATCAAATTCGGTCGCGGATCGTCTGTCTGGCGGACTTACCGTGGACGAGGAACGACCTGTGAGCGTTGGATTGATCGCCCTCCTGGACGATGTCGCGTTCATGGTCAGGGGGGCGGCCGCGTCCCTCGACGACGTCGCGGGTCAAGCCGCCAAGGCCGGAACGAAGGCGGCCGGCGTCGTCATCGACGATGCCGCGGTCACGCCGCGCTACGTCGTCGGCTTCGCGGCGGCGCGCGAGTTGCCGATCGTCGGCAAGATCGCCCTGGGATCGATCCGGAACAAGCTCCTGTTCCTGCTGCCGGGCGCGCTGGCGCTCAGCGCCTTCGCGCCCTGGGCGATCACCCCGCTCCTGATGCTGGGCGGTGCGTATCTCTGCTACGAGGGCGCCGAGAAGGTCTATGAGGCCCTCTTTCCCCATCGCGCTCACGGGCATGAGGCGGAGGGCCAGGGCGACACGGGAAGCGATCAGGCCCGGGAAGACAGCCGCGTGGCGAGTGCCATCAAGACCGACTTCATCCTGTCGGCCGAGATCATGGCCATCACCCTGGCCGCCTTGCCGGAGGGCAGCTTCTGGATGCGGGCGGCTGTGCTCGCCATCGTCGCCCTCGGCATCACCGCGGGGGTCTACGGCGCGGTCGCGCTCATCGTGAAGGCCGACGATGCGGGCCTCGCGCTCGCCCGCAGCCAAGCGGGGCCGCCGCTCGGAACCCTCATCCGCGGTCTCGGGCGCGGCGTGGTCAGAGGCATGCCGATCCTGCTCAAGCTCCTGGCCATCGTCGGAACGGCCGCGATGATCTGGGTCGGCGGCGGGATCCTGATGCACGGGCTGGAAACGTACGGCCTGTCGGGGCCGGCACACGCGTCGCACGAAGCCGCCGTGAGCGCGGCCTCCTACGTCCCGTTTGCCAAGGGCTTGGTCGCGTGGCTGGTCACCGCGATGGCGTCGGGCCTGATCGGGCTGGTGGTCGGCGGTCTGCTGATCCCGCTGACGAGCTTCGTTTTGGCGCCGGCTTGGCAGAGCCTGTCGGGCCTGTGGAGGCGCGTCTGAAGCGAGGTCAGCCGCCCGCGGGAGACATGTCGCGGCGATCGCCCGTCAGCATTGTCTCGCCCGTCCTCGCGACGGATGCATGAGGCGCCGTAAGGAAGCCCACGGCCGGGCTCGTGCTCGAATCCGTAGCGCCTTCCGTCGACGCCCCGGGTCAGCTCGCCCGGACCACGACCTCCACGAGGTTGGCACCGCCTGACCGGATCCCGGCCTCGATCGCCGGGGCGATGTCGGCGGCCCGGGTCACCCGCCGGGACGGCACCCCCATGGAGGTGGCCAGCGCCAGGTAGTCGACCCGCGGGTCGGTGAGATCCATGGCGATGAAGCGGTTGGCCCGCACCGAGGCGTAGTGCGCCTGGCCCTTCATGAAGTTCTTCAGGATGTTGTACTCGGCGTTGTTGATCACCACGAAGGTGACCGGCAGCTTCTCATGGGCGGCGGTCCAGAGCGCCTGGGGCGAGTACATCGCGGCCCCGTCGCCGACGACGCAGACCACGGGCGCCCGGTCGATGCCGAGGGAGAAGCCGACCGCCGCCGGCATGCCCCAGCCGAGCACGCCGCCGCGCATCGCCGCGTATTGGTGGGTGGAGGCGCTGTCGAGGAAGGTCCGCAGATGGGTCAGCGTCGCGGGCGCCTCGTCGATGATCGTCGTCTCGGCACCCACCGCCCGGGCCACCTCGCGGGCCGCGACCAGCGGCGCGATCACCGGATCCTCGAAGGCTGCATCGGCCGCGGCGGCGAGCTTGGCCCGCCGCTCGGTCCGGGCCGTCTCCGCCTGCGCGCGCAGCTCCGCGAAGGCGGCGGCGCGATCGGCCACGCGGGGGGCCAGCAGCGGCAGCAGCGCGTCCAGGGAGGCGCGGATGTCGCCCACCGTCGACAGGCTGGTGGCGTAGGTGCGCCCGAGGTCGCGGACGTCGGCCGAGAGCTGGAAGACCTGCGTCCCCGGCGGCACCGCCGAGACCTCCGAGTAGAGCACGGTGATCAGCGACTTGCCGCCCAGCGCGAAGACCGCGTCGTAGCGCCCGAGGATGTCGGCGATGGCGTCGGCCCGGGTCGGCAGGTTGCCGGCCCAGAGCGGGTGGGCGGTGGGGAAGGGGATGTGGGCCGGCCAGGACGAGCCGTAGACCGGCGCCGACAGCAGGTCGGCCAGCGCCACCGCCTGGGCGGAGGCGTCCGAGGCGTCGATCTCGTCGCCGGCGATCAGGGCCAGGCGGCCGGGCGCGATGGCGGCGAGCTTCTCGGACAGCTTGTCGAGGGATCCCGCCACCGCCCGCTGGTCAATGGTCGAGGTCTCGCCCGCCGGCACGGCGGTCTTCGCCTCCATCACGTCCATCGGCAGGGACAGGAAGACCGGGCCGGACGGCGCGGCGGCGCAATCGTGGAAGGCGCGGCGCAGGAGCACCGGGATCTGGTCCGGGCTGGTGACCTCGCGCGCCCATTTCACCACCGGGTCGGCGATGGCGACGAGGTCGCCCATCAGCAGCGGGTCGGAGAGGGCGTGGCGCAGGTCCTGCTGGCCGGCCGTGACCACCAGCGGCGTGCCGCTGACCTGCGCGTTCCACAGGGCGCCCATCCCGTGGCCGAGACCGCCGGCGGTGTGCAGGTTGAGGAAGGCGGGCCGGCGCGCGCCCTGCGCGTAGCCGTCGGCCATCGCCACCACGGTCGCCTCCTGCAGGGCGAGGATGTAGCCGATGTCCTGCGCCTCGGTGAGCGCGTCGATCAACGGTAATTCGGTGGTGCCGGGATTGCCGAAGATGTAGCGCACGCCCTCCGAGCGCAGCACATCCAGCAGCAGCTCGGCGCCCCTGCGGCTCCCGGCAGCGTCCACGGTCTCGATCGGCATGCGCAACCCTCCTCCGCCCCCGGCGGAATCAGCGCGACGCTACCCCATGGCCGCGCCGCGACGAAGGCCCGCGGGGCGCGATCGGGTTTCCGAAGGGCGAGCCCTTCGGCGGGTTGTCAGGGTGGAGCCCTGACCAAGCTGGTTACAGTCCGATCGGCAGCAATCCGGGCGCCAGAGCCGCGGCGGCCCTGGGTCCGTCCTTCGCCATGCGGATCGCCGTGCGGGCGAGCCGGTTGCGCAGGCGCCGGGCCCGCCAGAGCGCGCCCGTCTCCACGGCGAGGCCGCGGGCGTAGACGCTCGCGCGCAGGCTGCGCGCGTCGCAGGCCTGCTTGACCGGGTCGGCATAGAAGGCCGCGATCTTCTCGCGGCCCATGCCGGGGCTGGCGAGCCAGGCCGGCACGTGGACCCGGGCGAGCCGGTCGGCGTCGGTCAGCAGCTTGCCGATCCCGGTGCCGGGGATCGGGCAGGCGGTCTGGAAGGCGTCGCCGATCAGCACCAGCCCGTCGCGCTCCACCCCCTCGGCCCGGGCGAGGTCGATCGGCCGGATTTCGAGGGGCCCGGCCACGGACAGGTCCGGGCAATGCCGCGCCAGACGGGGCATCATCGCCCGCAGGGTCGCCTCCGGGTCCCGGCGCAGGGACGCGACCCAGGGCTCGCCGGGGTCGCGGTAGCAGAACAGGTTCGCCCGCATCACGTCCCCGATCGGGAACAGGGTCAGGTAGGCGTCGCGCGCGCCGAACCCTTCGGCGAAGTAGGTCATGGCCGGGAACGGGAAGTCGCCCCGGGGCGCCGCCATGTCGAAGCCGACCGCCAGGGAGTGGCGCGGGCTCAGCGCCCGCTTGGTGATGCCGGCCTTGGCGAGCAGCGCGTGGCCGAGACCGGTGGCGAGTACGACGAGGCGCGCCTCGATCCGGCGCCCGTCGCTCAAGGTGAGCGCCTGGCGCTCGGGTCCGAGATCGAGATCGGCGACCCGGCCGGGCACCAGCAGCCCGTCGGGCAGGGCGGCCCGGGCGGCCCCGACCAGCACGGGGTAATGCGCGCCCCATTCGCGGGCGGCCTCCCGGTAGGCGAGGCGTCCGTAGCGGACCACCGCGACCTCCTCGGTCGCCGTCGTGCAGGCGGCGAGCGCCCGGCCGAACCCGAGGCCCTCGAACAGGGCCATCTGGTCGGCCCCGAATTTCTCCGCCCGGAAGTCGCGGCGCGCCGCACCGCGTTCGGCCTGGGCATCGATCAGCGCGATCCGGGTCCCGGCGCGGGCGAGCGCCCCGGCCAGGCAGCTCCCGGCCAGCCCGGCCCCGATCACGGCCACGTCGTAGCTGTCCGCCCCGCTGCCCATCGCTGTCATCTGTGAAGTTGTCCCGCCCGCGACGTCAGGATCTCAACGTGCGAAAACGCAGACATGCCAGCGATCATGGTTTCCGTAAAGCACGTACGTAATTTTCCAGCACCCGGAGACGGCGATCTACATGACCGCGTCGGCGACCTCATCTTCTGATTGAAGCCCCGCACCTTATACCGATCTCTCGGCCGCCTCCGATCTGCCCTGCGCTTACGCGCGCAGCTGCGCCACGAAGGCGCGCATGAACGGCGGCAGGCCGTCGAGGTCGCGCAGGCACAGGGTCAGGTCGCGGCGCGCCCAGGCATCGGAGAGGGGCACCACCGCGATGGCGAGGCCCTGCGCTGCGCGCGCGGCCGCGCTCTCGGGCAGCACCGCGAGACCGACCCGGGCCTCGACCAGGCGGCAGACGGCGTCGAAGCCGCGCAGCTGCACGCGCAGGCGCATCGGCCGCCCCTCCCGCACCGCCTGGGCGACCAGGAACCGGCTGATCGCGCTGCGCCGGTCGAGGCCGACGAGGTCCTGGCCGAGCACCTCGGCGAAGGCGATGTCGGTGTGCGCCGCCAGGGGATGGTCCCGGGCCGCCACCAGCACGAACCGGTCCTCCCGGAACGGGAAGGTCTGGAGCGAGCCGGTATCGACCGTGCCGGACAGGATGCCGAGATCGGCTGCGCCCTCGGCCACCAGCCCGACGATCTCCTCGGAGGTGCGCTCCTCGATCTCGACCCCGATCCCGGGATGGGTGGCCAGGAAGGCCGAGAGCGCGTCGGGCAGGAACTCGGTCAGCGCGTTGGTGTTCGCCAGGACCCGGATCTGCCCGACCGCGCCGCCCGAGAACACCGCCATCTCCTCGCGCAGGCGCTCGACGCCCGCCAGCACCTCCCGGGCATGGGCCAGGAGCGTACGCCCGGCCGGGGTCGGGCTGACGCCCTGCCGCCCCCGGGTCAGGAGCGCGGCGCCGAGGGATTCCTCCATCAGCCGGATCCGCGTCGAGGCCGCCGCCAGAGCGAGATTCGCCCGCGCGGCCCCGTGGGTGATCGAACCGGCCTCGACCACGTGCCGGAACAGGCCGAGATCGACGAGATCGAACCGCATCATCGCCGGAGGCCTCTCCCGGGCATCGCATCGCCCGGACCATCCATCTCTCGGCGACAGCCCGGGACGGTATCGCCGCCCGGCCGGCCTGTCAGCGCCCCGCGGCAGGCGCGGCGCGCGGAGCGGTCCCGCAGCACGAGAGGCGACGGCGCCGGCGTCGAACCGGAAACGTCAATATCGAAGCTCAGACACCGGAATAGCCGATCGATATCATCCGTAATCGCACCACCATGATTCGGAAATCTAAGCTTTACCGCGAATTCACGAAATTTATTCCAAACAATTCGCTCTCTATATCCAGCATATATTGAAAAACAGACCCGCACGCGAGCCGGAGATCATTTACTCCCCTTTAACGTGCAATATTCCAAATGTATCGCATAGCCGGCGAGACCTTCCACATCGAGGACGGCAGCTTCACCCGCGATCGTCACCGGATCGGACCATGACCGCTCTCAGTCTTCTGGATCCGTCTTCGGCCCCCCGCTGCGCCGGCCGCCGGGCTCGCGTGATCGCGGCCCTGGCGGCCGGCGCAGCCTCGACCTCCTGCCCTTCCCGCGTCGGGCACGGGCCCGCGGAGCGAGACGACACGCCATGATGGACGCGCTCCTGGTTGACGACAGCGCGACCATGCGCCTGCGGCTGCGGCAGATGCTGGAAGCCAAGCCCGACGTCAGCGTCACCGACTATGCCGACCCGGCCGCGGCCCTCGTCGAGGCGCAGATGCGCGCCTTCGATCTCGTTCTGGTCGATTATTACATGCCCACGATGGACGGGATCGCGTTCATCCAGCAGATGCGCACCATCCCGCATTACGCCCAGGTGCCCATCGCGATGGTCACCAGCGACATCTCGGACGCGGTGCGGCTCGCCGCCCTGGAGGCGGGGGCGACCGATTTCCTCGACAAGTCCATGCGGGGCGTCGAGCAGACCGTGCGGCTGCGCAACCTGATCCGCCTCGCCAAGGCGGTGCGGCGGCTGGCCGAGCAGGCCGCCTGGCTCGACGGCGAGGTCGAGGCCGCCCTGCGGCACATGCGCGAGCGGGAGGAGGAGATCATCTTCCGCCTGTCGCTGGCGGTCGAGTACCGCGACAACGACACCGGCGACCACACCTGGCGGGTGGCCCGCTACAGCCAGATCGTGGCCGAGGCGCTCGGCCTGCCGGCGGAGGTCTGCCGCAACCTGTACCTCGCCGCGCCGCTGCACGATGTCGGCAAGGTGGCGATCCCGGACGGCATCCTGCTGAAGCCCGGCCGGCTCGACCCGGACGAGTTCGCCCTGATCAAGACGCACGCGACCATCGGCCAGCGCATCCTGGGCGGCAGCACCTCCGAGCTGATCCGGCTGGCCGCCGAGATCGCCGAGGCGCATCACGAGAAGTGGGACGGGAGCGGCTATCCGAAGGGCCTCGCCGGTCCCCAGATCCCGCTCTCCGCCCGGATCGTCGCCGTGGCGGACGTGTTCGACGCCCTGACCACGCAGCGGCCCTACAAGGAGGCGATGCCGTTCGAGGCGGCCCTGGACTGCATCCGGGCCGATAGCGGCCGCCATTTCGATCCGGCCTGCGTCGAGGCCTTCTGCGCACGCTGGCCGGACGTCCGCGTGGCCGGCGGCCAGGAGCGGGCCGCCGGCTGGCGGGGCGCCCACGCCGTCACCGAGCCCTGGGCCCGGGTGCCGACCCTGCTGCGCGAGATCGCCTCCGAGACGCCCGTCCTCCCGGGCCGGTTCGCCGACGGCCCCAACGCCCGCCCCGCTTGGGAGGAAGCCCCGGCTCTCCGGCGCCACGGATGAGCGCGCGGGCGCGGTCGCTGAGCACGATTCATCCGTGAAAACCTCGGATTTAAAAGGTCCGGGACCATTGCGAGCCCGGTCCATCGGGGCTCCGCCCCGAGACCCCGCCAAAGGGCCGAGCCCTTTGGGAACCCGGACTTCAAGCCGCGATCCGAAGGCGGGTGACGCGCGGCGCCGGGGCGCCTAACCTGCGTCCATGCGCGTCTTCCACACCACCGCCTCCGCCCGGCACGATCCCGAACTGTACCTGCGGCGGGGCACGCCGATCCCGCATCCCGAGCAGGCCTCCCGCTACGCCATCCTGCACGCGGCGGCCCGGGACGGCGGCCACGCCCTCGCGGAGCCCACCGATCACGGCCTCGACCCGATCCGGGCGGTGCACGATGCCGGCTACGTCGCGTTCCTGGCCGAGGCCTGGGATCGCCGGGCGGAGATCCCGGGCATCGCCGACGAGATCCTCACCGGCAGCTTCGCCCGGCCGCAGATGCACCGGACGCCCGCCAGCCTGCTCGGGCGCGTCGGCCTCTACACCGCCGACACCTCGACGCCGATCCGGGCCGGAACCTGGGCGGCGGTCTACGGCGCGGCGCAATGCGCCGTCGCGGCCGCCGATGCCGCGCTGGAGGCCGGCCACGCCTATGCCCTGTGCCGGCCGCCGGGCCATCACGCCTACGCGGATTCGGCGGGCGGCTTCTGCTTCCTCAACAACAGTGGGATCGCGGCGCAGCGGATGCTGGCCTCTGCCGGCGGCCCCGTGGCGATCCTCGACATCGACGTGCATCACGGCAACGGCACGCAGGGCATCTTCTACGCCAACGGGGACGTGCTCACGGTCTCGGTCCACGCCGACCCGTCGGACTATTTCCCGTTCTATGCCGGCTATGCCGACGAGACCGGGGCGGGGGCCGGCACCGGCCTCAACCGCAACCTGCCGCTGCCGCCGGGCTCCGGCGACGGCCCGTGGCTCGCGGCCGTGGAGGTCGGGCTCGCCGCGGTCGCGGCGCTCAAGCCCCGGGGACTGGTGGTGGCTCTGGGCCTCGACGCCGCCGCGGACGATCCGATCGGCGTGCTCACGGTGACCCAAGCGGGCTTCGCCGCCGCAGCGCAGCGGATCGCGCTGGCCGGGCTGCCCACCGCGATCGTCCAAGAGGGCGGGTACCTCTGCCCGGCCCTGCCGGAGAACCTGACGGCCTTCCTGGCGGCTTTCGACGCGGCACGCTGAGCTAGGCTTGACGCGCCGCGACGGCGTCCTACTCCTCGTCGTCCTCGTCCTGGTGCCGGCCCTTGAGCTTGGCGAAGACCGAATCGGCGTCGATCCGCTCCTCGCGGCCGCCATGCTCAGCCGTCTCCTCGGGCTCGGGCGCCGTCGAGACCTCGGTGGGCAGGAGCGAGGCGCCGGATTCGGCAGCCAGGGCGGCCGGGCGGTCGGCCGCCGCGCGCTGGACCTCGAAGTCGAGGTTGATCTGGGTGGTCAGGCCCAGGGTCACCGGATCCATCGGCTGGAGCGAGCCGGAATTCCAGTGGGTGCGCTCGCGGATCTGCTGGATCGTCGACTTGGTGGTCCCCACCAGGCGGATGATCTGCGAATCCTTCAGCTCGGGGTGGTTGCGCAGCAGCCACAGGATGGCGTTGGGCCGGTCCTGGCGGCGGGAGAGGGGGGTGTAGCGCGGGCCCTTGGTGGTGCGCTTCACCTCCGGCAGCTTCACCTTCGAGACGGCCGGCTTGAGCTTGTAGTGCGGCGCCTTCTGGGCCTTCTCGATCTCGTCGCGGGTGAGCTGGCCGGTGGAGACCGGATCGAGCCCCTTGATGCCGGCCGCGACCTCGCCGTCTGCGATGCCCTTCACCTCGAGCGGGTGCAGCTTGCAGAAGTCGGCGATCTGCTCGAAGGCCAGGGAGGTGTTCTCGACCAGCCAGACGGCGGTCGCCTTCGGCATCAGCGGACCCTGGGACATGTGCTCTCGTGCTCCGGCCTGGCGGGACGGGGGCCGGGCACCGGGCCGCGGGCTCCGGATGCAGATCCGGAAGTCCCGTCTCACGCTGTCGAATGGGGATGGCTCACTATAGGGCCGCCCGGGGTGGGGCGCAATCACGGGTTCGGCGGTTCGGGGGTCCCGGGCACCGATTAACCGGCACCAGCGGCCAAGCGACAAACAGGCTGTGAGCGTGACCGACTCACCCGCGAAGGCCGCACGCGGCCGGCAGTGCAGAGAATGGTCTTCTCTCTGGCGGTCTCCAGAAGAGCAAACGGCGCGTGGAGCTTCCGACTCCGCCTCGCCGTTCATCCGCTGTTCTGGAGTTGGCTAAACCCTGACGGGTAACTGCCAGGGATCGCCGGTGCCTGCCGCCGATCCCACGTCCCAATATCGCGTGGCCCCCAACCGGCAACAACGTCCGCGCGGGAAGACCAGCAGCCCCTACTTCCCCGGCAGCCCGTGCACGATCGGGAAGAACGTGTCCTTCCAGTCCTTCGGCTCGGCCTTGATGGTCTTCATCGCGTAGAAGTGCCGGGCCTGGAGCATGATCCCGTACGGCGTGGTGGAGAAGGTCGTGCCCGGCTCCTTCATGATCGCCACCAGCGTCTCGGGGGGCGTCTTGTCGTTGGTGGCGGTGACGTAGTCCTTGGCGGCCTGGAGCGGGTCCTTGGCGATTTCGGCATTCGCCTCGTCGATGGCGGCCACGATGGCGGCGGCGAGCTTGGGGTTGCGGTTGAACCAGCCGGTGCGGGCGTAGAAGATCGCGTTGCTCACCGGCTCGCCGACCAGCTCGTAGGAGTTGAGCACCGCGTGGATCGCCGGGTCCTGCAGCTCGCGCTGCTGGAACGGCGGCAGAGAGAAGTGGCTGTTGACCTCGTTCTGCGGGCTGGCGAGCGCCGCCACCGCATCGGGATGGCCGAGCTGGACGGTCAGCGGATCGAGCCGGGTCGCCCCGTCCGGCCCGAACGCCTTCTTGGCGGCGATCTGGAGCAGCACCGCCTGGGTCGAGACCTTCACGGAGGGCAGGGCGATCTTGTCCTTGCCGGAGAAGTCGCTGAGCGTCTTCACGGCCGGATTGCGGGTGAGCAGCAGCATCGGCGTGCTGCCGACGCCGCACAGCCCCTTCACGTCGCCGCGGGTCCGGTCGTTGAGCAGCAGCATGTTGGTGGAGCCGCTGTCGACGATGTCGATATTGCCCGACAGGAGCGCGTCGTTGCCGGCGGCGCCGCTGGTCAGGTTCACCCACTCAACCGTGACGTCACCGAGGCCGGCCGCCTTTGCGTGCTTCTCGATCAGCTTGTGCTGCTCGGCGAGCACCGCCGGCAGGTAGACGAAGCCGGGCTGCCGGCTGATCCGGACCTTGGCGTCGTCGGCCCGGGCCGGGGCGGCCATCGCCAGCCCCGCCAGCACGAGGGCGGCCGGTCCCGCCCGGACGAGGCGACGGCAGATTCCCAGAAGCGAGTCCGCCCGCGGCGTGCGCATCATGTCGTTCCTCCCTTGGCCCGCCGGCTTCTCGTCCGGCTCCGGGCTTTCGTTGCCCGCGAGTGGACAGCCTCATGCCCCCGAGCGCAAGGCCCGGCACCGCCTTCACGGCGCGCTAACGCCGAAGCTGTAAACTCCCGGCTCCTTATTCATGTCGTCCGGGGGGGCTCGTGAAAATCGGAATCGGGGCAAAACTTCACACGATCACGGCCACTGCGCTGGTCGGCGTCGCGGTGGTCTCTTGCATCGGCCTGCTCAACCTGAAATCGCAGGTTGAGCAGGACCGCATGGCCAAGACCCGCAACCTGACGGACGTGGCCTATGGCGTGGCGGCCTATTTCGAGGGCGAGGAGCGGGCCGGGCGGCTGTCGCGGGCCGACGCCCAGGGGGCCGCGATCCGGGCCGTGAAGACCCTGCGCTACGACGACCAGGAATACTTCTGGATCAACGACATGCAGCCCCGCATGGTGGCGCATCCGATGAAGCCCGAGCTCGAGGGCAAGGACCTCGCCGGGGTGCAGGATCCGACGGGCAAGTACCTGTTCCGGGACTTCGTCGACCTCGCCAAGCAGAAGGGACAGGGCTTCGTCGATTATCACTGGCCCAAGGCCGGGTCCGAGGCACCGGTCCCGAAGCTGTCCTACGTCCGCGGCTTCGCCCCCTGGGGCTGGGTGATCGGCACCGGCATCTATGCCGACGACACCGCCGCGATCCTGTGGGATGCGGCCTGGCGGGCGGCGGCCGGGATGCTGGTGGTGATCGCCCTGATCGCCCTGCTGGCGGCGCTGATCGGCCGCCGGGTGACGCGACCGCTCCTGGCCCTGAACCAGGCCATGCACCGCCTCGCGGCGGGCGACACCGCCGCCGCGGTGCCCGAGCGCGGCCGCAGCGACGAGATCGGCACGATGGCGGGCGCCGTGCAGGTGTTCAAGGACGCGCTGATCGCCAAGGCCGAGGCGGATGCCCGCGCCGCCGGCGAAGCCGAGGGCGCCGCCCGCCGCGCCGCCTCCCTCGACCGCCTGACCCGGGCCTTCGAGACCCGGGCGGGCGCGCTGAGCCGGGGCCTCGCGGCGGCGGCGTCCGAGCTCGAAGTCACCGCTCAGGCGATGACCGCCACGGCCGCGCGCGGCACCGAGCGTTCGGGCGCGGTCACCGCCCAGGCGGCCGGGACCTCGGCCGACGCCCAGACCGCGGCGGCGGCCACCGAGGAGATGTCGGCCTCGGTCCAGGAGATCGCTGGGCAGGTGCATCGGACATCGGAGATCGCCGGCCGGGCGGCCGAGACCGCCCGCCGGGGCGAGGCAACCGTGCGGGCGCTCGCCGACGGCACCGAGCGGATCGGCGACGTGGTCGCCCTCATCTCCGGCATCGCGGCGCAGACCAACCTGTTGGCCTTGAACGCGACCATCGAAGCCGCCCGCGCCGGCGAGGCCGGCCGCGGCTTCGCGGTGGTCGCCACGGAGGTGAAGGAGTTGGCCAGCCAGACCGCCAACGCCACCGACGACATCGCCACCCAGATCGGCCGGATCCAGGGTGAGACCCGGCAGGCCGTGGCGGCGATCGGCGAGGTCGGCCAGACCATCGAGGAGATGCGCAGCATCGCGGTCGGGGTCGCGGCCGCCATGGAGGAGCAGAACGCCGCGATCCAGGAGATCGTGCGCGGGGTGGTGAGCGCCGCCTCCGGGGCCCAGGCGGTGTCCGGCAGCATCGCCGACCTGCGCCAGGGCGCCGACGAGACCGGGATCGCCTCCGAGCAGGTGCTGGCCGCCGCCCACGACCTCACCCGCGGCTCCGACGACCTCGACCAGACCGTCAAGGCGTTCCTGGCTGAGGTGAAAGCCGCGTAAGCGACCGGAAGACCGGGTTCCCGGAGGGCTCGGCCCTTCGGCGGGGCATCGGGGCGGTGCCCCGATCGCTCGAGCCGAGTACTGCCCGGGGAAGGCTTCAGCCGGCCGAAAAGCCCCGCACCACCGCCCGCACCAGGGCGTCGATCATCGGCCGGACATCCGCAGCCCCGAGGGGCCCGAGTCCGCCGAGATCGGCCAGGTAGGTCATGCCGTGGACGCTCGACCAGAGCGCCCGGGCCATCACCGGGATCGCATCCTCGGCGAGCTGGCCGCCGTCGCGCAGCACGCCCTCCAGGATCCCGAACAGGGCCGCGATATCGGCCTGGACCGAGGCGGGTGCCTCCACCGTGCGCCGCTCGAAGATCGCCACCCAGGCGAAATGGTTCTGCGCCGCGAAGCCCAGATAGGCATCGGCCAGGCACAGGAGCCGCGCATCGGTCTCCCGGGACGGGCAGGCGGACAGCGCCGCCGCCAGGGCGTCCCGCAGGCGGCGCATCGTGATGGCGTTCGCCTCCAGCCGCAACAGCTCCAGGCTGTCGAACTGGGTGTAGACCGAGCCGACCGCGGTGCCGGCCCGCTCGGCGACCGCCCGCGCGGTCAGCGCCCCGGGCCCGCCCGCATCCAGGATCGCCACCGCGGCCGCGATCAGCGCCTGGCGGTCCGCCTGACGGTCGGTCTGCCCCTTGCGGGGACGGCCCCGCAGTTTTTTCTGAACGTCGTTCATTAAATGCCTTGCCGAGCTCGTCGGGTCGTGCTTATGTGTTTCATGAACGGCGTTCAATAAATTCCGGACCGGGTCCGGTGCGCCGCTCCCGGGGTGAACCGTGATGAGGACCCTCTCTCTCCTGATGCGCGGCGCGATCGCCGACAACGCCCAGGCGCTCCACGATGCCAACGCGGTGACGATCCTGCGCCAGCAGATCCGGGACGCGGCCGGCGCCCTGGCGACGGCCCGGCGCGAACTCGCCGTCGCCATGGCCTACCACGCCGCCGAGGCGCGCGCGCTGGACGCGATCGGCGCCCGGATCGAGACCCTGTCGGACGGGGCACGCCGGGCGCTGGCCGACGGGCGCGAGGATCTCGGCAGCGAGGCGGCGGTCCACATCGCCGCCCTGGAGGACGAGCGCTCCGACCGGCGGGCCGCCGCCGCCCGCTTCGCCGCCGAGATCGAGCGGCTCAAGCGCCTGGTCGGGCAGGGCGGCGAGCGGCTGCGGGACCTCGACCGCGGGCTCCAGACCGCCCGGACCACCGAGGCGCTGCGGCGGGCGGGGCTCGAGGGGCGCCGGGTCACGGCCCTGTCGGCGGGCGCCCTCGGCGAGGCCGAGCGGACGCTGGCGCGCCTGCGCGAGGCCCAGGCTGCCGAGGCGGATGTCGCCGAGGCCCTGGCGGGCCTGGAGGCCGAGGCGGCGTCCGGGATCGAGGCCGACCTCGACGCCGCCGGCTACGGCCGCCCGCGCACCGATCCGCGGGCGGTGCTCGACCGCCTCCGGGCCCAGGCTTGACCCACCGCGTTCGCCACCCGAGCCACAGGAGCACGACCGATGATGCCGCAGATGCCCCACACCGCCGCCTGGAAGACCTTCACGCTGGTAAGCTTCACCGCCGCCGCCGCGATGCTGGCGATCGGGATCTTCTTCCTGCCCGCCGATATCTGGATCAAGGGCTACCTCGCCATGGCGGCGCTCTTCCTCACCGGCACGACCTTCACCCTCGCCAAGACCCTGCGCGACGAGCACGAGGCGAGCCGGCTGATCAACAAGATCGAGGATGCCGCCGCGGAGCGGGTCCTGCGCGAGGCCGTGCCGGGCCGGCTCTGACGGCGGCCTGTCGGAGCCGGGGCCGTCTCAGGCCTCGGCCGCCAGGAACGCCGCGACGGCCTCCGAGAATTCCGGGGTGCGCAGGTAGCCGTAGGATTTGTGCCGGTTCTCGGTGCCGTCCGGCCGCCGATAGGCGTTGATCACCGGCACGTCCCGGACCCGCACCCCGGCGGCGTTGGGCGGATAGATCGCGGCGAGGTCGTCGCCCACCGTGGCGATGTCCTGCCGGTCCATCAGGTTGGTCCAGGCCGTGACCGCTTCGGGCACGCGCAGGTCGCCGTGCTCGGCGGCGAGGGTCAGCTTCAGCTCGGCGAGCGCCAGCGGCGAGCCGAGGGTGACCAGGGTGCAGCGGGGCAGGGCGGTTCCGTTCCGCTCGGCGGCCCGGAGCACGTCGTAGGCGATCAGCCCGCCCATCGAATGCGCGGCGATCAGCACGTCGCGATCGGCCGCCTCCGTCAGGGCCTCCAGCAGGCGCGCGCGGGCGGCGGCGCGGAACGCGGCGTCCTCGTGATAGCCCCAGAGGTCGTCGAGGCGGTGCTCCAGGATCAGGTCGTCGACCGGGGTGAGCCCGGTGGCTTCCTGCAGGTGCGAGAGGCCGCGATAGATCCGGTCGGTGAGCGTCGGCGCCGCCTGGTCGGGATCGTCCACCGGAGAGGGGAACGGGCCGGTGCCGGGATCGGGGCTGTAGGGCTCGCGGTTGCGCCCGCCGGCCAGGGGCTCGGGGTAGCGCAGATCCGCCCAGTACACGAACGTGAACGGCACCTCGGGCGGCGCGGCGCCGCGGTTGCGGGCGAGGCCTTCGAGGATCGCCGCGCGCCACCAGGCAGCCTTCTCATCCCGGGGTGGCTTGTTGGCGAGCCCGTGGATGCCGATGAGTGTCGTCCGACCCAGTGCCCGCCCTCCCGGATCGGCGATGCGTCCGCACCGGGAGGTAGCGCCGAAATCCGTCGTCGGCACTGCGACGAATGCTGCGCCGGCTGCCCATCGCGTCGACGGAGTGCCGCGCGTCCCTGCGCAGAGACGGCGCGGTCAGTCGAACAGGCTCGAGACGCTGGCCTCGGTGGCGGTCCGGCCGATCGCCTCGCCGAGCAGCGGCGCGATCGTCGCCACCCGGATGTTGCGGGCGAGCTTGACGGCCTGGGTCGGCTGGATCGAATCGGTGATCACCAGCTCCTTCATCCGCGAGGCGGCGATGCGCGAGACCGCGCCGCCGGACAGCACGCCATGGGTGATGTAGGCCGAGACGTCCCGGGCACCGGCCTTGAGCAGGGCCTCGGCGGCGTTGACCAGGGTGCCGCCCGAATCGACGATGTCGTCGACCAGGATGCAGGAGCGGCCCTCGACCTCGCCGATGATGTTCATCACCTCGGATTCGCCGGGGCGCTCGCGGCGCTTGTCGACGATGGCGAGCGGGCAATCGATCCGCTTGGCGATGGCGCGGGCGCGCACGACGCCGCCGACATCGGGGGAGACCACCATGCGGTCGGCGCTCGGCAGCCGCTCCTTGATGTCGCGCACCATCACGGGGGCGGCGAACAGGTTGTCGGTGGGGATGTCGAAGAAGCCCTGGATCTGGCCGGCATGGAGGTCGAGGGTCAGGACGCGGTCGGCCCCGGCCTCTGTGATCAGGTTCGCCACCAGCTTGGCCGAGATCGGGGTCCGGCCCGAGGTGCGCCGGTCCTGCCGGGCGTAGCCAAAATACGGGATCACCGCCGTGATGCGCCGGGCCGAGGACCGACGCGCCGCGTCGATCATGATCAGCAGCTCCATCAGGTGGTCGTTGGCCGGGAACGAGGTCGACTGGACGATGAACACGTCCTCGCCGCGCACGTTCTCCTGGAGCTCGACGAAGATCTCCATGTCGGCAAACCGCCGGACCATGCACTTCGCCAGCGGCAATTCGAGATAGGCGGCGATCGCCTCGGCCAAGGGCCGGCTCGCGTTGCCGGCGATGATCTTGATCGAGGATTTCATGACGTCCGCCCACTCGCGGCCGAGCTTCGCGCCGCGCTCCGAATACCGGCCCGCACCGGGCCGGATGGATCTGATGACGGGCGAGGCTCTTAGCAGCGGGCCGGAAGTGTCACAATGCCTTCACGGGCGCACCGCACAGGCGCGCGCCCGGCTCGCCCCGGCCTCAGGCGACCGGCGGCTCCAGCAGCCGGTGCAGGTGGACCACGAAATACCGGGTCTGCGCGCTGTCGACGGTGGCCTGCGCCTTGGCCCGCCAGGCGGCCTGCGCGGAGGCGTAGTCCGGGAAGATGCCGACGATGTCGAGGCCCTTGATGTCCCGGAACCGGACGCCGTCGAGGTCCTGCAACTCACCACCGAAGACCAGATGGAGCTTCTGGTCGCTATCGATCGTCGTCGCCATGACCTCTCCTTCACGTCCCGCCCGCGGCGCCCCGGATGTCCGGCGCCGGCGATTCCATCGCGGGCTTCATCGACGGTTTCGCGGCCGGCCGCAACCGCGTGCGTGCAGCACCGCCGCGGCGTCGGCGCGGGTACGACACCGCCCGGTCTCCGTGCTAGATTCGCCGGCCGATCCGCCGGTCCGGCGCCCCGGTCCCGCACGGTGCGTCCGAAGAGCCGGATTCCCCTGTGCCGCGTCATGCGTTAGGGGCGGCCGATGACACGCATGCCACTTCGCGTCGCCGTTCTCGCCCTCGGCCTCTGCGCCCTGCCGGCGCTGGGCCAGCCGGCCAAGGCGCCGGCCCGCTCCGGCCCGGACCGGAAGGGCGCCGGGCCGGGGACCGGACAGGTGATCGGCTGCCCCTCGCTGGCCAATTACCGGATGCTGATGCACGACGGCGCCGCCGCGGCGGCCGCCCTGCTGGCCGATCCCAAGGCGGACCATCTCGGCTGCACCCTGGTGACCCGCAGCGAGATCACCGGCCTGGTCGACCGGGTGACCCTGGGCGACCGGAGCTACGAATGCGCCGGCCTGCCGACCACCACGGCCTGCCACTGGATGGAGGCGGGGGCGGCCGCGCGGCCCGCCACGGCGGGCGCCCCCAAGCGCTGAGGACCGCGCAGCGCCCCAAGTCGGAACTCAACCCGCTTGGCCGTTTGAAGGGCTGCTTGGGATGGATTTCTGCCGGTCCGCTTCGGGGCGGCAAAGCGTGGAAGCGGACGTCGACTTTCCTCCCGCTCACGACCGTTTGTGGAAGTTCGGAAGGTTCGCTTCAAGGTGCCTGACGAGAGCAGCCCTTCTAGCCGTGTCAGTGGATTTGAGACGATCGGCATTCTGGCGACGGAGCTGCAAACTGGTCGTCGGCCGACCCTGTTGAGAGGACGCAGACCGCGGTCAATCCCACTCCTCCAGCTCGGCGACCGTGTCGCTGAACGGCACCGTGAGCACGGGCTGACCGTCCGCATCCACGATCTCGAACGCGCACACCAGCCAGTCGCGGATCATCGCCAGACGCTCGCGCGCGATCATGGTCCGCGCCGTGGCCAGCGCATGCTCCCGCGCGGCGTTCACGTCCGCGAGCTCATCGCCTTCCGGATCCACCGCCAGCCCAGCCGGGCCCGGGCGATACCGCACGTTGAAGAAATACCGCGGCATCACGCGGCCTCGATCAGGCGGGCGAACTCGGCCTCGGGCAGCCCGTAGCTGCCATCGGCCACTTCTATCAGCGCTTCACGGTTCAGGATCGTGATCTGCCCGCGCCGAGCCTTGATCAGCTGATGGCCCTCCAGCGCCTGCACCGCCAGGGTCGCGCTCGATCGGGTCACGCCCAGCATGATCGACAGGAACTCATGGGTGAGGCGGATCTCGTCGCCGTCGAGCCGGTCGTGGCACATCAGCAGCCAGCGGGCGAGGCGCGTGTCCAGTTCGTAGGAGGCGTTGGCGAAGGCGGTCTGGGCCGTCTGGACGAACTGCACATAGATCGAGCGTTGCAGGAGCTTGTTCAGGCTGGGGCTCCGGCGGACGGCGGCGGTCAGCGCCGAGGTCTCGATCCGCAAGATCTCGCCAGCGGCCTGGACGAAATGATCATGCGGCGTGCGATCTACGCTCAGTAGCGCGGGCATGATGCCGACCACCCCTTCACGGCCGATGAGACCGACCTCGACGTGGTTGGTGCGGCCGGAGCCGGCGCTCAGCGAGGTGATCGAGCCGAACCCGATCTCGGGGAAGTACAGCTGTTGGATCGGCTCATGTGGCTTGATTAGCGGCTGCCGCAGTTCGGTGGGGATCAGCTCCAGGTGCGGCTGCAGCAATGCGAAGTCGTCGGGCGAGAGCGCCTTCAACAGGCGATTGCGGACGGTGGATTGATGAGGCTGAGGCACGGCCCTGCTCCCGGTTGGGGCAAGAGCACGAACGGTCTCCCAAGCGCCTGATGCCAAAAAGATTAAAGGCGATGACGCTAATATGGCGCGTGAGGACCAGACATACAACACCAATCGTTGCCGGATCGAGAGCGAACATGTGCTATGTTCGACACAACACCGAATGCAAACTGCCGTTTTTCTTCTTCAGCGGCAGGAGGCTGGGAAGCGCGAGAACTGTTCGACGCTATACCAAACCCGCGATCCCGGCGCGTAATTAACATGCATTATGATCGTTCGCCCCCATTGCGTTACCGTGCCGTTCATTATCAGCGGATCCGACACAGGTGCTGGTGACTGGGAGAGCCGTGCGCTTCCGCCTGCAATGCATGGTGAAGCGATATGCCGCCAGCCTCCAATCAGCACGCCACAGCCAGGCTCATCCGTAAGTTGGAGAGCATCGCCACTCTTACGGACGAGGAACGTCAGGCCATCGAACGCCTGCCGGTCAGGGTTCAAACTCTTGAGGCCCGGCAGGACATCGTGCGCGACGGCGACAAGCCCTCGAATTGCTGCCTGATCCTCGACGGCTGGGCGTGCCGGTACAAGCTGCTGAACGAGGGCAAGCGGCAGATCTTCTCGTTCCACATCCCCGGCGACATCCCGGACCTGCAGAGTCTGCACGTCCCGACGATGGACCACAGCCTCGCCACCGTGACGAAGGTCACCGTGGCCTTCATCCCGCACGAGAGCATGCGTGAGCTCACCACACGCTACCCCGGCATCGCATCGCTGTTCTGGCGCGACACCTTGATCGACGCGGGAGTATTCCGCGAGTGGATGGTCGGCATGGGCCGGCGCTCGGCGTTCGAGCATGTCGCGCACCTGTTCTGCGAGCTTTACCTCAAGCTGCAGGCCGTTGGGCTGGCCGGGAACTACCGCTGCCCGTTGCCGCTTACGCAAATCGATCTCGCCGACGCGCTCGGGCTCACCTCCGTGCACGTCAACCGCGTGCTCCAGGAGATGCGTGGCCGGGCCTTGATCACGCTCCGGAGCCAGACGCTGGTGATCGAGGCCTGGGACGAACTTCTGCGTGTCGCCGAATTTGACCCGACGTACCTCCAGCTGGACAAGCGAGCGGCGGGATGAGCCTGCGTCTACAGCCGGTACAGGTCGCCACCGCCAGTCTCGACACCGAGAGCCAACTGGTGTTCGCGGACGGGTTCCTCGTCGCCGTGCTGGTGCACCTCTCGGACGACCACGGGGATTTGGCTAGGATGTGGTTCCTGGAGGCGGGGTTCGGCCGCGTCAATGATCCCTGTCCACCCATGTTCGCCGACCTTGACGAGGCACAGGGCTGGATCGAGCAAAGGCTGGCACGCGCGGCCTAGCCTTGATCCGAACTTAGCGCTCTCGCTCGCAAAGGCTAAGCTCATGGGTTGAGCGGCCCAGATATCGGCAGAATTGTGTGCGGCATCAAACGCAGATCACGAACGCCTCTTCGGACTAACTTACGCGAGTGCGCACCCGGAGCAATCATCCCAAAAATCAATCCGACTTCCTTTTGAGGCAGGGCGCATGCGGCAAGATATCATTCAAGCCCCGGATTTCTGGGATGAACTTGAGCGCAATATCACCGTCAAGGTTGATGCAGCGCTGGGCAAAGGTCAAACGACGCGATCGGCCCTAGCGACATACCTGCGTGATCTCGAGATCAAAGCGCGTAGCGAGAGCGGCCGCCGACAGACCATCCAGATCATCGCCTCTGGGCGAAGCCTCCTGGGGGATCGAACGCGGGTTGGCCCGAGCGATGGCCCGTTCTCGCGTACTTCGTGAACCGGACGAGGATTGCATGAGCGAACAGGCGTTCGCGATCCTGCTAGAGCCATTCCCGATCGCGTTGCGATCGGGAATGGCTCTAAGCCTTTGATTTGGCGCGCTCGCTTGCGCCGAACCGGTATCCACTTCGACGGCGAGCGCTCTAGCCTCGGCCTTCACCTTCGGCTGTGCAGCCGTCTACGAGATACGGAGCTTCGCCCGCGAGACGACCGGGATCCTATGTCGGATCGCGCTCCCCCCTTGGGCCTTTCGTAGCTCTGCTGGTGACAGCCCAGGAGGAGAAAGAAAGCGGTCACGGGAAGGCAGGTCCGCCCATCGCGCATCAATCCCTGCGATAGGCGAGCCATCGGAGGCAGCGCGCGATGGCCGGATCCTTCAAGGCGCCTCAACCTGCCGGTGATGGTGCGGACGCCTTCACCGAACACCTCACCAGATGCGGCGTCCCGTGGTCTCTCGCGCACGCGCTCAGCCCTTGGATGTCGGTCGTCGACCGCGTCGGGCCCGGCATGACGCCCTGGCTGCGCGAGACGACGAGGCTAACAGTTCTGGCGCAGCGCGAATGGACGGAACCGACGACACAGATCGAGGAGGCCCTAGAAAGAGCCAGGGCTGCGTCGGAAGCTTTGGCGGCGGCAATCGATGGCCCAGATGGCCGTGATGACGTGTACAAGCAGCGCGCGGCTGCACGTGCGGCGCTGTACGATCTCGTGGCAGCGCTCAGGCAGGCAGTGCCGAGCGCGTGGACGATTGCGCATGGGCTAGGAAGGTAGCGGTCCAGCATCCTCGTCCATGATGGCGACCGCGCGAGGTCTGCGGATCTCAGCACCGGCATCGCAGGACAGGGTGTTGCTCGGCCGGTAGCGCAGACTATCCGCACCTAGGGGCTCGCAGGGCGTCCGGTGCGTGCGTCGCGCCGGTTAGGTCGAAACTCGACCGCATGGTTCGGATCAACGGTGGGAAACAGGCCATGCCGCTCGATAGATCTCAGTGCGGCACCCCGAGGGTGGAGAGGGGCGGAACGTACTTACGTTGGGTTATGCGGGACGGCGACGATGCCGTCACCTGCCGCATTCTTGCCGACACGCTGCGTGAGCTTTTCGACGGGCCGGACGCCGATGCCGTCGACCTGTTCCTTGGCAATCAATCCGAAGTCGAGCAGGCCGCACAGGAGCGCTACGCGGCGATGGGGGCGCCAGACGGGGTCGTCGAGCTTGAACACATCGACTTCATCTGAGGCCAACCGAGTCGGATGATCAGCTTGAACGTCAAGCTCGCTGTCGGCTTCTGAGCAGCCGTCCAACGACGGCTCGAAACCCCGAGCCGAAGATGCCGGAGGGCTGACGAGCGGTCGCTTTGGAGAAGCGCCCACGACGGTCCGGGCGGCCGGGCTGGGTCGAAACCCGCCCCCCCAAATGGTCAAGCTGGTTGCGTTCTGACCCGAAAACGGCCTCAGCGCAGGTGGCCGCTGGCGCGCAGGTCCCGCTCCACCGCCTCGTGGACGGCCTGCAGCGGGTTGTCGTTGATCGCGGCCGGCGGGAGCAGCGGCTTCATCGGGCCGGGGCGTGGGTCGTGGTCGAGCCGGACCAACGGCTCCGCGCGGGCGGGGCGCGACGGCCAGCGGGCGGCGAGCCTGCGCAGGGCCGCCTGCGCGGAGCCGTTGGTCCGGCTCGACCACGACC